>ML736423.1:0-30246 GCA_009193595.1 Aspergillus bertholletiae | reverse complement strand
TTTTTTTTTTTTTTTTTTCTTGGGTTTGTTGTTTTCTCCATGGCTAATGGATGGGTGGTGTAGTGTGTGATGTTTTTTGGGTTGCAGGTTGATCGAGGCAATTTGGTTCAGGCTGTATCCGATAATCTATTGGATGATCTCAATCTTTCATCGAATGGTAGGATTGTTTCCAGGGAAATTCTGAACCGAATCGCTGTCTAACTAAGAGAACATGCAGATTATAATACGGGGAACACTATATTTTATATTTCATTCCTCCTAGCTGAATTGCCTTCTCAACTGGTATCCAAGAAGATCGGCCCCGATCGATGGATTCCGATGCAGATTTCCCTTTGGTCTATCGTCGCTACCTGCCAGGCTGGTCTTACGGGAAGGTCTTCATTCTATGCGACACGGGCACTCCTGGGGATTCTAGAGGTATGTCCTA
The DNA here is from genome assembly GCA_009193595.1 of Aspergillus bertholletiae. Classification (NCBI taxonomy): domain Eukaryota; kingdom Fungi; phylum Ascomycota; class Eurotiomycetes; order Eurotiales; family Aspergillaceae; genus Aspergillus; species Aspergillus bertholletiae. The sequence continues at coordinate 29,819 of ML736423.1, read as the reverse complement.
TTGTCATATTCAAGTGTCCGAGCTCACACGGCTACAGGGTGGATTCATCCCGGATATCGTCCTCTGGCTATCTTACTTCTACACAAGCAAAGAACTCCCGACTCGACTCAGGTACCGTCCTTTTCCCGCTCATTAATGGAGTGTCTAACGAGAGATAGTATCTTCTGGACTGCGCTGTCCGTGACGTCCATCGTCACATCATTCATGGCCTTTGGCATCCTCCACATGCGCGGCGTCCTCGGATGGGCCGGATGGAGGTCAGTAGGCTCAGTACTGTTCCCTACATCTACGACGGATCCTAACCTATTCAGATGGCTTTTCTTAATTGAGGGCCTAATCACGCTCCTAATCGGACTGGCTTCATTCTTCCGAATGCCTGCCTCCGCAGTGGAGACGAAGAAATGGTTCCGGCCAAAGGGCTGGTTCACAGACCGCGAAGTCAGTATCGTCGTCAACCGCGTCCTGCGAGACGATCCCTCGAAAGGTAAGCCCCCGTCCACCAGCGAACCCTCAGCACATACACCCAACTCACAAGAGAACAGGGGACATGCATAACCGCCAAGCAATCACCCCCCAACGACTGTGGAATGCCCTTTGTGACTACGATCTCTGGCCCATCTACCTCATAGGCCTGATCGCCTATACTCCGATGGTGCCGGTGAAGTCCTATATCACGCTGACCCTCAAGGACCTTGGGTTTAACACCGTACGTCTCCCCTTCCAATAGTTTATCAAAAAAAAAAAAAAAAAAAAAAAAAAAGGCTAACACAGGTGGAAAAAAAAAAAAAGTTCGTGACAAACCTCCTCACCATCCCCAACAGCGTGGGCCACATCATCCTCCTGCTCGCCCTGACCCGGCTCAGCGGCTACCTCAACGAGCGCGCCCTAACCTCCATGCTCCAGTGCGTCTGGACGCTGCCTTGCGTCCTCGCCTTGCGCTTCTGGCCCGAGACCATGGAGAACGCATGGGGCACGTATGCTGTGGTCACGGTCTTGCTTTCTTACCCGTATTGTCACGCCATCGTCGTGGGCTGGGCATCGAAGAATTCAAACAACGTAGGCACGAGGACTGTTTCCGCGGCGCTCTACAACAGTAAGGTTCCCCTTTTGCACTCTTTGTCTCAACTTAGTCTTTCCTCCTCCTGAGGCCGATATAGACTCGTATCATACTAATGGAAATTGCGATTAGTGTGTGTCCAACTAGGCAATATCATCGGCAATAATGTGTATCGAGCAGACGATAAGCCGAAATACCGACGCGGCAATACCGTCCTCTTCGCTCTGAATATCCTGGCCATTCTGCTTTTCATCGCTACGAAAGTGTATTACGTGCTGAGGAATCGGCATCGCGAGAGGGTGTGGAATAGCATGACCGAGGAGGTGAGATAGATTCTTTTCACTTCTCTTTTTTTTATTTTTATTTTATTTTTTTTTTTTTTTCCCTCTTTTGAATCAGGGCTGAGATACTGATGATGCCCCAGGAACGACAAGATTATTCGAATAACACGAGTGACACGGGGAGCAAACGGTTGGATTTTCGATTTGCGCATTGACGGGTCACATTCGTCTGTTTATCTATTCATCTATATTATTGTCTATGGTAGACAGCGTATACATGCAGTTCAGATCAAGGATAGAGATTTATTACGAGTTTCTTTCGAAAGGAAATATGCATATCGAGGGTACTCACATTTAATTCATTCTCCATTCCGGAGTACTACGGAAGAGTACAGTGAGAAGTAAATAAAATCCACTCAGGAGTAGAAACAGTAGAAGCAGTAGAAGCAGTAGAAGCAGTAGAAGCAGTAGAAGCAGACACATGTCCATAACCCAACAGAAACACAGAATACATAACATCCCCACGGGAAAACACCTTCAACGCGAGTAACCACTCCGCTGATACCCTCTGGATACTACTAGTAATACTGCTACTCCAGTTTTCAAATACTAATACCTACTCTTGGCGCACCAGGGCTCCCCTGTCGATCGGCGAGGACCTTTGGGGATCAAAACCGATTTGTTTCTGGTCGATCTGGCGATCCTTGCTGCGAGGTTGAGTCTGTTTTGACGACATGCTTCCATCTTTTTTTTTTTTTTTTTTTTTTTTTTTTTTTTTTTTTTTTTTTTTTTTTCTGGCTTTTCGTGGATGGGATTGGGAGAGGGTTAGGTAGAGTGTATCGTTTCTCTAAGGTATCCTACTTTTTCATTTAGGAATCAGGATGAGAGTGCTCCGGATGGCTGTATGAAAACGAGGGCTATGTACTATTTCGTTGATTACGAGACGAATATCAATTGGTCTCTGCTGATTGGATTATCTGTAATAGGTTTATGCTATTTATCTTGGAAGTATTAGTACCAAGCACAAGTATATGAGGGCCCATACTACTTCCTCTGATAGGTACAAGATATGCCGCGAGTAACCTCAACCAGGACGATATGAGGATAATCCTTCTCTAGCCGTCAATATTTGCCAAGTTCTGATCCCTTCCAACTGCCGACCTCCTCACTTCATCTGGGAGAAACCAATAAGAACTGCAGCCACCAACAACCGGAAGAAGCAAGGATAGTCGGCTAAGCGACGGCCAAGTCCGTGCCAATGCAGGCAACTGACGATGGGGGAAATTGGTCGCTGGCCGGCCTCCACCGGGTGTGAGTGAACATTGAAGAGTCGCCATACTTCGCCCGGCAGCTTCCTTCGGCTTGGCCAGTGCAACCCTGGCGCTGGCCAAGGAGTTTCCTCCGCCGTGGACCGTCGGTAGACCCCCTCAACTTAGCCCGACTCTTATCTCTGCCAAGGGCTTGGCCTCTTCCTCCCCTCAACCCCGGCGTGCTTTTCTGGGCCGATGGCGTCGTGGATGAATTGCACGCGGGACGGAGGGGTGAATTTAAAATAATCAAACTTTAGAATTCACAACTGGGCAGTTGCGATAGCGGCTGAAGGAGGGGAGGGGAGGGAGCCTTTCTGGGGGTGTATAAATGCAAACCTCTTCCCCGGATTCAATTGACTCTTTGTTGGTTGTTTTCTGCAAGAGGTTGCAAGGAAATTAAACATTCTTCTTCTTCTTCTTCTTCTTCTTCTTCTTCTTCTTTTTTGGGTTTGGTGGTGTAGCTTGTTTCATTTTTAGCTTGACCTATCATTATGAAGTCGCTTTTGTGGGCGTCGTTGGCGTCGTTGGCCCTGGCCAGGAGATGGTTGGTGTCGCCGGTGAGTTTCTTTTGTCTTTTCTTTTTTTCTTTTTTTTTTTCCTTTCTTTCTTTGTTTTATTTTTGTTTTTTTAGTTCTTCTCTCTCTGTGTTAAATCTTTCGAGTGGTTGTTTTTGTTGGTCATGATCTAATCCTGCATGTTTAGGACGACTTCCCCGACGACATTAGATTGAGAGATCTGCTGAAGGGATCGCAGAAGCTCGAGGACTTTGCCTATGCCTACCCGGAGCGCAACCGCGTCTTTGGCGGCAAGGCCCACGAGGACACGGTCAATTACCTCTACAGAGAGCTGAAGAAGACCGGCTACTATGATGTCTACAAGCAGCCCCAGGTCCATCTGTGGAGCAGGGCCGACCAGACGCTCAAGGTGAGCAACGAGGAGATCGAGGCCCAGACCATGACCTACAGTCCCAGCGTCGAGGTGACCGCCGAGGTGGCCGTCGTCCAGAACCTGGGCTGCAGCGAGTCGGATTACCCGTCCGATGTCGCCGGCAAGATCGCCCTCATCCAGCGGGGTGAGTGCCCGTTCGCAGACAAGTCGGTGTTCGCGGCCAAAGCCAAAGCGGCGGCGGCGATCGTCTACAACAACGCCCCCGGATCCATGGCCGGCACCCTGGGTGGCGCCACCAGCGACAAGGGTGCGTATGCCGCCATTGTCGGCATCAGTATGGAGGACGGCGAGAAGCTGGTCCAGCTGGCCAAGGTAGGGCCGGTGTCAGCGGACTTGTGGGTCCACAGCCAGCAGGAGAACCGCACGACGTACAATGTCGTCGCGCAGACCAAAGGCGGCGATCAGAACAACGTCGTCGCGCTGGGTGGCCACACCGACTCGGTCGAGGCGGGCCCCGGTATCAATGACGACGGCTCTGGCATCATCAGCAACCTGGTCATCGCTAAGGCGTTGACCAAGTACTCGGTCAAGAATGCCGTGCGCTTCCTTTTCTTCACGGCCGAGGAGTACGGTCTGCTGGGCAGCGACTATTACGTCTCCAGTCTCAATACCACCGAGCTGGACAAGATCCGACTGTACCTGAACTTCGACATGATCGCCTCGCCCAACTATGCCCTCATGATCTACGATGGGGACGGGTCCGCCTTCAACCAGAGCGGCCCCGCCGGCTCCGCCCAGATCGAGGCGCTGTTCGAGGACTACTTCGACTCCGAGGATCTGGAATACATCCCCACCCAATTCGACGGACGGTCCGACTACGAGGCCTTTATCCTGAACGGCATCCCGGCGGGTGGACTCTTCACCGGCGCCGAAGGCATCATGTCCGAGGAGGACGCCGAGAAATGGGACGGCGAGGCGGGCGTGGCCTACGATGTCAACTACCACGCCGTCGGAGACAACATGACCAACCTCAACCATGAGGCCTTCCTGATCAACTCCCGGGCCTCTGCCTTCGCCGTCGCCACCTATGCCACCGACCTGTCCTCGATCCCCAAGCGAAATGCCACGGCGCCCCACCGACGCGCCCGGAGCATCAAGCGATTCGGCCAGAGAGCGCCCAAGACGCACGCCCACGTCTCGGGGTCCGGATGCTGGCACTCTCGGGTTGAGGCATAGTCAGCATATCATCATACACCATACACGTACTATAGTCTCCCATCAAGTTTAGTTTTTAGAAAAAAAAAAAAAAAAAAAAAAAAAAATATTAATAATAATAAAAGAATTTATTCTTTCTCAATCATGAAGACAAGAAAGAAAAAAAAAACCCACACCGACTCCAGTAATTCTCCCTTCATCACTCCGTGAAACACAACATAACACACATAACACACACACGCACACACATACAGCCCCCCGTTAATTCCCCACTAACACCATCTCCAGGATTAGAGAATAGTACAACCGGCTAGTCAGGCCTTCTCCGCCTTGGGCGGATACTCCTTGCCATCGCGCTCAACCTTGGGCGTGCAAGTGCAGCGCTCCGTCTCGGGCACGGCATCCAAGACGGCGGGAATATGAGCGCCGCAGCCCCACCAGGAGGTTTTATCTAGAATATTCAATATTCGATTAGTTTTTTTTATTGACCGGAGAGATAGGGGGAAAGAAAAGGAAAAAGAAAAAGAAAAAGAAAAAGAAGACGATGATAATGATGAAAATGAAGATACATACGGCAGGTCGAACAGGTGGCTTTCATGCACATTTTGCTGGATTATTTATCCTTTTCTGGGTCGAGATAGAATTTATAGCGTATGTGATGTAGTGTAGGTAGATAGTGTATAAATAGATCAGTTCGGGGGACAATCGGAATTTAAATAGTTTAAAGATTGATGGATGAAGACCGGATCCCCGCGGTCAGGTGGGGATTTTTCCCAGTTAAATCGCCGACGTGGGTTTGGGGTCCCCGATGCACTTCATTCGGGCTTTTAATAGAATTCTATCCTTTTAATATAGTATTACCATTACTATTACTATTACTAGTAGTAGTAGTAGGGTACTCTCTTTCGGCTGCATGGACTTGATATCGAAGATCGCTTTCTTTCTTTCTTTCTTTCTTTCTTTCCTTTTTGTTTTTTTACCGGATTTAATACATCTCTCCTATCCGGTGTTTTTTTTTTTGGCGTTTCTTTTTTATTTCTTTTCTTTTCTTGGACACAGAGGGAGCATGTAGGTAGATAGTAGTAGTTTCGTGCTTCATCATACTAGGATTCCGTGGATTTATTTAGTTATGGGTTTATTTAGTCAAAGTCGAGCTAGACAATATCCTGTTACAATGATTTAAATTCCCCGTCTAGAGGTTTATAAGAATACTGCCTTATCACCTATTCGAATATACTATAATATACCATGATATGATACTTGGTTTGGGTTGAGATCCAAGATGATATGTCTTTTCTCTCTCTCTCTCTCTCTCTCTGTCTGTGTGTGTGTGTGTGTGTGTGTGTGTGTGTTAAATATAGGAAAGGATAGCTGATAAATATGTATAAAAAAACAATATCTTAGAAATAATGTGCTACCTGTTAAATACAGCCAGTATTGTACCATCCCAGATCCCAAAATATAGATAGACGGCGGTTCCACATCTTATCTATGTTGATCATATACCATCCAATTGCCAATTGATCATAAGTCATCAATTCATCGAAACGAATACTGGTATCAAAAATACACGAAGATTAAACAAAAACAGTTACAGCTTGCCCTTAGCCGGACCACAGCAGGCTTCCGGCTCCGGATGCAACGTGGACTTGTTGAACGACTGCGACGACGGCGGCACGTCGAGCGCCGGGTTCTTTGTGAAGAACCCGTCGGGCTTCAGCATGACGCTAATGCGCTCCATCGGCATGACGGGGAAGTCTTCGATGCGGGGGTTGTGGGTCAGGCCGAACGCTATGAACGTTAGTTTTCTCTCTTCTTTTTTAATACAGATATCTATATAGAGATAGAAACTTACTGTGCCAGAGGACAATGTCTTCGTTCTCTACCGGGTCGTTCCGCTGCACCCATTTCTCGACGCCTTGGCTCTCCTTGCTCTGGTTGGTGAATTCGCCCGCCGCGAAGAGCTCGTCGTCCTGGTACTTGGTGATCCAGATGGGCTTGGTGGCGAAGACGGCCCGCTTGGTGCCGAAGGACTTGGCGCTGGCGATGAGCATCTGGCTGGGGACCGTTTGCAGCTTATATGCCACCGGCTTGTAGGTGATGGGGTTGATTTTGGCGTCGTTGCGGATCTTGAACACGCGGTGGCGTTCGACGCTGGTGTCGGCAGTTCCACTGGTCCGGAGCACCGTCTGCTCGGTGGTGTATCCCACGTTCCACGGGTTGTTCTCGTCCTCGGGCATGGGCACGCTGTCCTCGTAGTAGACCGTGTTCTGGAACCCGTCCAGGGCCGGATCCATGCGCAGCGAGAACATGTGCTGGTGGTACGGTGCCATGACGCCGGGGCCGACGTTCGTGCCCCAGGGGACCGTCTTGCCGAATTCCTCGTTGTCGAATGGGACGGTGGAGAGGATGCCGGTGGCGCGCACCTCCAGCTCGATGTTGGCCGCCTGGTCGAAGATGAACGCGAAAATGTATTCATAGTTGGCCACGGTGCAGATCATCTGCACCACCAGCTGCCGGTTGCGGACGACCGTCGCGGCCCCTGTCCGGTAGTTGGTGTGTTTGTGCTGCAGCCCGTTGTCCTGCTCGTGCAGACAGATCACGTTGGGCAGGTGGATCGGGTTGCCCTTCGAGTCGGAGCGGTAACCGTCGAAGTATTTGATGTGGCCGAGACAGTCACATCCCAGAGACAGCTGGTTGGCAGTAATTCCAAACCCAACATCCCCCACGTCGAACGCCTGCTTGCGATGGTACGGTGCCCGAGGGTCGCCGTAGGGAACGGTCATCTCCGACACGGAGAGACGGTAGAACACATTACGCCCATCGTAGGTCAGGTTGTAGATCACCAGACCCTCTCGGCTATTGAACCCCACACGGAATCTCCATTTCTGCCAGGCGACCACGTTACCCTGGACGTCGAAGGAGGCCCCCTGAGGCTGCTGGACAATATACGGCTTCAGGTCCGTGCGCAAAGGCTCCTTGAGGAGGTCATGGGCATATTGGATCGTCTCCACGGGCTTCCACGGCTGGGTCTCCGTGGTCTGGAAATCGGCCCCCGTGGGAAGGTAGTCCATGCGGACCAGCTGTTTGGTTAGCCCGTCAAACACGGGGGAGAATTTGCAGGGGGTGGAGTATTGGTTGTTTTGGGGGTGGTCGGTGGCGACGATGTACATGTAACATTGGAACAGGCGCCGAGTCTCCTTCGGGTCATCGGTGCCATAGATCCAAGGGTCGTTGCAAACGGTAACCCCCTCGGGCAATTGCATCTTGGCCACTTCGGCCTGCACAGCCGGGTGGTTCAGGCACAGCTGCTCCATCTCCATCATCTCATCGACATCGACGTTGGCCTGGGCCCGTCAGCTTCCAGAGTTCGACATGGCCGGAACGTGGGGTCGCATACCTGGATATCTTTGGGCAGCTCCTTGGCCGAGATGATAGACCTTTTCCCGGCATCCAGCAGTGCCTTGTAGAAGGCGCCATTGTCCAATCGATGGAAGAGAACCTGCAGCAATCGGGTCGGCCGACGAGGCAAGGGCTGTCCCAGTCTCTCGGCTTCGATGAAAGGCACCACTTCCCTCTTAATTGGCTCCTGGATATCGATCTTCTTGTAGCGAAGAGACACCCCGGGAAAAGCGGCTTCGAGGATCTTAGTAGCCAACTGGATCTCCCCGGGGGTAATGGGGTCAAATGGGTGAGGGATTGACGCCATGGTTCTTCCACTGCCAGACAAATGTGAACGAAAGAATCTGCCAACTGAGGTGACTACATAGCCCCGGATCACGCCCAGCTTATATAGAGGTCACTCCAGATTTCCCCCTCATGGGCCTTTGATAATGCCCCAGGGCCAACCTTACCGGATTGGGATCGATAAACGGCGGTAGTTTTGGCTTTAGACTCGTTCTAGAATGACATGGGGGTCAGCATGTCGCTGGTTGGTCCGTAGCCGACTCGGCGTATCTCCTGCCCAACATGGTTTAGCGTGGATATCGCATCTATCGGCACTGATACCCGCCATGGCACCGTGATACGCTCGTGTGGGCCCCGCCAAGATGATAAATGCCTGCCAAACTTATACCTAGTCGATCGACCCGGTATGCATGAATCGAATATGATCGCTGTAGTAAACCGGAAGGATCCCCGTACAATAGCATTTGACAATCGGCCCGAAATGCGGAGCTATGGCCGAGATGGAGACTCACTCGGCCGTTGACGCCAATAGTATGCTCATGATGCTGGTTGACATATGCCGATTCTCGATAGTAGCATTTATCTGGAACAAGATTGGTTACGTTAGAGAGAAGGGCCACTTGCAACATGTCGCGCACTGACCTGGGTTGAAAATGGAATTATAAATCATAGTACTCCGGTTCGTCCACAACTGGCTGGAAGTCAGACAAGTGTACGGAGACGCACGTCGTTATCAGTGAGCAATGTTGAGTTGGTTATCGCGGTCCTTCTTTCCATTATGGTATGCGATTTGATCTCATTGCCCCGGCCCTTGAATCGGCGCCTTGGTCTGCGCTTCGATGGAAATTCGGATGCGAGTCGCCGCCCCCAGAGACTCGGTAATAGGGCTACCCGTAGGAGTTCGTCACGTCGTGTCTCCCCGTATAAAATTGACACACATCAATGGATAACGATAAAGGGTGCTATCTAATCTCACCGACTATTGCGCTTGGCATGGTTAGTTTCTAGGGGCTTTTTTTTGGGATGAAACTGCGGGGTTGCTGACTCACCACGTGGACGATCAATAAGGGAAATCAAACCTTCTGGTCCCTGGAAACGAGATATCAATGACGTTTTTTTTCTATTTTTATTTTTTTCCTGGGCGACAACGGGTACATACGCCAGGATCCAAGGGACCAAGATGGATCAACCTGAGCGCCCTAAGCGGACTTCCAATGCGTAGGCCTCCAATGCGCATCAGTAATTGATCCAACCTGACTCTCCGCAGGTGCAAGCGATGCCGATCTCGCAAAGTCAAATGTTCCGGCACACATCCTTGCGATAAATGTCGTCAGCGTCGTCAAGACTGTGTCTTTGAAGACGATCGGAAAATCGTTGTCTCAGAGGAGTATACACGACGCCTCATGACCCGCGTTGTTTTGGCTGGCGGCTAACCATGCTCCTAGGTTATTCTTGTCCCTCAAACGACGGGTAGAGGAGATCGAGTGCACTCCGCCGCCACTCAAACGGACTCGCACTCTGGAGAGCAGCAGTGTGGGTGGAAGCACTTATGGTAGTACGGGTGCAACCATGCCACCGAGTGTATGCTAACCGGCAGCAGTACGAAGGTCCGAGACCCCCCAAGAATCTATTCCAGAACAGCCGGGGGGCAGCCGATATGATGAACGATTCGCCTCTAACCCCCTGGCCTTGGTATCGCCTGGCTACGTCAAGCATACCGGCCGCCGGCAGAGGCCATGGTGTATGTTACTTGCTGACAAGATCCGCCACAGAAATCTGACCGGTCTTAGTATTCCTGGGACCGACCTCCACCTGGTCCTTCAGCCGTCGGATCCTGAGTACCATCCAAGCACGTCTAAACCCACAGAACTCAACACCGCTCCCCCTCGCGGTCGATGGTGATGCCTACCAACTTCAGTGGCGGCAGGCCAGCTCCGAGGAACTTCCCGACGTCAGCGGGCTGCCGTCCTTGGAACATGCACTGTATATACTGAACACGGTGCAGTTCCACTTTAGTCATCTATACTTGTTGTTTGACGAGGACGAGTTCCTGCGCCATCTGTACGAGTTCTATGATAACGCCGAAGTGAAGGTACAAGAGAGCCGTCTCTGGTACGTCCAGTTCTTGATCGTATTGGCGTTCGGAGAGGCTCTCTTAGCACCGGTGCGCAAGGTTTCCAATGCTGCTAGCTGGACGAAATACTTCTTACGGGCCATGTCCTTCCTTCCGGACATTACCGGCTTATGGCAGGATCCAGTTTTAGCTATCGAGGTCCTGACTCTCATAGGGCTTTACTTTCACTCCATCGACATGAGAGATACCGCATACTGCTATGTAAGTAAAGCTCTTTTCTGTCAGCTTTCTAGATAAAAGCAGCTAAGCAACCCAGGTCGGTCACGCCATGCGCATGGCCTTGGTCGAAGGCCACCACCGTGCTCCGCCTATTGAACAACTCGGCCAAAAACTAGTAGAACGGTGCCGAAATATCTGGTGGACAGTGTACATACTGGACCGGAAGTTTTCATCGCTGATCGGATCCCCGAACGCGGTCAATGACGATGAAATCACTACACCTCTTTCGGATCCGAAACAATGTGACCAGAAGGAGGCCGCGTTGAGTCTGCATGTGCGGATTACACAGGTTATCACTCGTGTACTGGACAGTAAGTGGGGTTAAATTCTTCACCTGTGCCCTTAATCTAACGAAGTACATTTTAGCCGTATACAGCCCCGACGGAAAGCTGGGGGGCATCTTCCTCCGGAAGGTCCGATCTGTGTTGCAGGAAATGACGGACCTTTCGCGCGAGCTGGAGGATGTTTTCGCGCATCGATTTTCGAATTCAGTCGAGTCGCTCTCTAGTGTCACTACTCGACTAACCTTGTCCTGTCATCAGGTAGGTCGTTCTCTGCTACAAGACAAACAAAACCTCTAATCAGGAATCCAGTGCATCATCGTCACGACCCGACCTCTCGTCTTAACCCTGCTCTGGGAGCGGCTCAACTGCTTCGAGCACGGCGACGTCTTCCGAACGCTATCATCCCCCGTTCAGACCCTCCTCCAGGCATCTACGGACTCGGCATTAAAATCCTTGAGAATCCTCACTGCGCTGCGTGACCAAAACCTGCTCGGTTCGTCTTCTCCCACTGACGCGCAGTTGACCATACTAAACCACGCCAACCAGAAACCTTCCTCCCCTTCGATCTCGAAAACCTCTTCTCGTCCTTCTTCATCCTATCGCTGACATCGGCCATCCTCCCGGATCTCATCCCCGACCCTAGCTACCGCGACATGGGATTCAGTCTGCTGGACGAGATGATCACTCGGGGCAACCGCGTCGCCCAGCTGCGGAAATCCGAAATCGTACAGTTAGAGGAGTTCGTGCAGCCATTGCTGCAGCCGCAACCGCAGCCCTTGACTCCGGGGAGCAGCGCCAAGCACGTGAGCGAGGAGCAACCGTCCGCAGCGGAGAATCAGGGCGTGGTCGTTCTCCACGGAGGCATCAGCCCGGCACAGTCGGCACCCAACGCCACTGACGTGGTCCAGGACGAAGAGATGCCCTTTGATTGGAGAGATTGCGGGCTGTCTTTGGATCAGATGCTCTCAGTGACGGATCAGTTGAACGCGAATAACTTAGTTCTGGATGCGGAACGGGAGGGATTACAGACGGACTTATGGCTGTGGAGCGATGGGTAAATACTTAGGTAGTCATTTCTGTCTATTATATAGGAGATACGAGCTCATAGACACAATGGAATCTACTACCGTCCAAATCTCTCTCAAATATCCCGGGAATCAATTAGTAGGTACCAAACATCAACCGAAGGAAAATAAGCCACCGAACCCGACTATCCGCCGCACCCGTTCATCTTCGATAGCCACTCCCCCGACAACACGCCCCAAAGCACTGGTCTCCTATGGAAATACGCCCCACGTCAGCCTTCACCTCGAGCATACATGATACAAAAACAACCCATAGAACATACCATTGTACAACACAGGCGCTCTACCAGAACCCTGACGACTCACTCTTCGATCCCTAAAGTTACTAATGATATCAGAGCATTGCCCTTGGGGTCAGAGTGAGGCGCATCATCCCCACCTGGCCGCGAGTGTGATCTCCGAATCGGCATCGGAAACCTCCGATTCTCTGGAGCGGTCTGTCCGATGGAAGAAGGATTGGATTTTGGTTTTGAGGTTTGTGGTGGTCGGCTTCTCGTCCATGATTGTATCCTGTATACCCTAGATTGGGGAATTGAATTTCGTATATAGAAAGATAAAGAGTATAGTTGAATATGATATGTGATAATCGAACAGGAAGGAAAAGAGAAGAGAATAATAGCCCTGAGAGATCTTTTATATATGTATACGATAGTATATTATGTCTGATCACAAAACATGACCACAACTACTACCCCAACCAGCCATATATATATATTTTATACCCCTCTATCTATATATCTATATGGATATAAAAATCCACAACCATGGACGAAGTACAATAGTATAATGTCCCTCAGCCTTTTTTTCAGCTTTAACTTGCCAACCTTATTAGGTAATTTTTCAGAAAATAAAAACCCTCACGACTGAACAGGGCAAACCAGCCCAAATGACAGAACCGTATGATCCTTCCTTCCTCCCCTCCCTCAACGCCCGCCAGAGTGGCGATCCCCCAGAATACGGGCTCCTCGGGGTGTCATTGGCCCACGCTGTCCCGTTCAGATCCGTTCGCTTAAGCATTCGCGTTCCTTTTTGCCCAGGCGAGAGAGGATGATCATCAAGCAACTACTTTTAGTAACTAACTAACTAACTAGTATCAAAAAGCTGCATAGGGGGGACCCTGAAATCGTGTTCCCGCCTGGTGGGATTGTGAGATTGTCAGATTGACAACTGAGAGGAGCTATGGTATGATATCATAGACGGCTGGTAGTTTGATTTTCTTTGCTTTTATTTGCTTTTTTTTTATGGGTACGGGGTATGAAGTAAGGCTCGTGCGCTGTTTTCATGGACTGAACTTATCTGTCACCACTTACGGAGTACTTGGGTCTTTTTTTTTTAATTTTTTTAGGAGGCGGCAAGGTAAAGTGGTCCCTATTCTAGGTATCTGTTTCTTGTGGAGTATTTCTTTTCTTTCCTTTTTTTCTTTGGAAGGTTTCGTACTTGTCGGTGAGCAAAGACTGGTTCCGTCTTCATCCGGCTTGATATTGATTGATAACTTGATACTGGTGTTGACACTACTGGTGTTGCGGTGATTTATAATTTCACGACTCTTTTTTACTATCTATCACTGGTCGTCTATGTATTTCAATACGTTGCAAAATGCCCGGACTGGAATAGGTGGGCCTATGCTGGGGATTGGGGATTTTTGCAGTCTAGAGATAGAGCTATTACAGTTGTCAATGGTTGTGTATTCTGCTATACAAATGAGATGAAACTAGTATCCCCCCTCCCCTTTATCACCGTTGCGCAATATAACCAATCTCGTAAGATTCCTATTTTATCTATATATGTATATTCTAAAATGGAGTCTTCAAAGCCCACCCCGCACAGACACCCCGGGACACCGCAAACGCCGCCGCAGCCGCTAGATACAGCGCGCCAGCGAACACGATCAGCCCGCCGTAGTGGCCCGCATTATGCTGCTGGATGGCGCCGGCGATAGGGATCCCCGTGAGGGTGCCGACGCTGACGATGGTGAAGGCGGTTCCGGTTCGCTTGCCGTAGTCTTCAGTAGCGCAGACCTGGGAGATGCAGACGGGGGTCAGGCTGATGGCGGCGCCACTCCAGAAGCCGAAGAGCACGGCGTAGGCGATGATGGCGGCGGTGTTAGCTGCGGCCTTCAGCCAGAGGGTAAAGGTGAGGACGGCGCAGAGGAGCGAGGTGAGCACCATGACGTTGAAGCGGCCGAGTCGGTCGGCGAGGAGACCCGGCAGGAAGCGGCCCGGGATGGCGCCGAGGTTGAGGAAGACGATTAGCGCGTAGGAGAGGGTGTCGTTTACGCCGACGTGGATGCCGTATGAGGCGATGTAGGTGATGGGGATGAAGACAGCGAACTCGACCAGGAAGACGGCGGCTGTTGTGGAAGCGTACTTGATATCTGAGAGGGCCTTGAAGTCGATGGAGGCGCCGGCCTTCTTGTTGCGCGGGAGACGCGTTTTCATGAGGAGACAAGCTAGCGTGCAGAACACCGCGCAGAGGAGCGCGATGATGCGGATAGCCCATGGGAATCCGATCTTAGGGGCCGCAAACAGGATAATTAAGGGGAATATCACGCCGCCCAGTCCTCCGGCGGTGCAGGCGATGCCTGTTGCGTAGCCGCGGCGGACGTTGAACCAGTGTCCGACGCAGGAAATTGCCGGCGTGAATAGTGTGCACGCAGAGAGCCCTCCGAGGACACTAAAAGATAAGAGAATCTGGTAATATTCTGCATTGCGTTAGGGGTTGTGGTCTATGACGGGAGAGGAACGAGCTGATACAGCTATGCATACCTTCACTAAAGCTAAACCAGATCAGCGCAGCGACAGTTCCAATTGAACCCGGAATAATGACATAGGCAGGCCCGTATGCATCAAATATCGGCCCTGTTGTATGTTATTTAGTAAGTGGTGAGATAGAAGTGACAAAATTTCACCCACCAGCCTGTGCCCCCGCAAAGTAAAGGAAGAACCCGTACGCGCCATATATCCAGCCAATGCTTGACTCAGAGTAGCCCTGAAGCTGGTGGGTGCTCGTCCAGGCATGTAGAACCCCCAGGCTATTCAACAGGCCCATGGATGGGACCATAGCACACCACGCTCCGAAGACTACCAACCATGCCCGGAGCCCTCCTTCGGGGTAGGCTTCATTGTTTGCGCTCTCGGAAACCCTTGAACGGGCCAGGCTCTGGTCTTCTTTGCTTGACATATTAGGGTCGAGGGCAACAACAGAGCGTAGCGGATACACGAGAGAGCAAAATGGCCAGGGGGTGTATTGTAGCGACTGATGGCCCCGTGCATATTTTTATAAATATCTTTTCGTATAGAAATTGCCTTCCTCTGCGGGACCGACCAGGAGACTCGGCATTCGAAGCCCCATATTGAGAAGACCGACGTATGAAGCAGTTTTTTGCGTCCAGCAGAGCCGCGCAGGAGCAACACCAACAGACACATGCTCCATCTAGCTTAGAAACCGACCAGATTTAATGTTGGGTGGAGGGAGGGAATGATTACCCAGGGTAGAGCGCTCGGGGATCTCGAATGTTGATTGGCTGGATCGAGCAGATAGCCCTGACTGGCGATCTTCCAGGCCCACGTATTCTAGGCCTTGGTGATCGCTCTTTACAGTCTCGGCGTAGGAAGCCGCTCTAAAGTGGGGAACTCCGTGCCCTGCGCATGTGCATCGAGTTGGTCTTGGTGATTTCTGTGTTTACTCTCGAGTCACAGCCCACACGAGAGCCATGGGTGGGGGCGCAAGACATGGCGGGCCTTTCAGTATCTATATACCATAGTCACTGTTAGTGAAAAATCTTACACTGATGTATGACACACTAACCGTGTGGTCTAAGACGGTCCGACGAATAGTACTCGGCACAATCCCGACGTTCCAAAGAGCCACCGACTGCTCTCCTCGACAAGAGCCCCTTCTGATCACCACTTGAGCGCCGGGTGTACCAGTTTACGACCTTCATCCTCCTCTCACGGCGGAGCTCGTCGCCCAGTTTAATAAAGTCTGCATTGAAGCTCCTTAATTTATCGTCGATTAAAGTTCCACGCGCTGGAGACTCTCCTGCATACTGCGCCGTGTAGACACATGCGTAGAATAAGGTCTGCCGCTGAGGGAGATTGGGCATTTCTTTTTGGTCAAAACCGTCAACTAAAACACCAGATGGCTGTGGGGACATCTTGACCTAAGAGTACGTAGGCATGTATGTGTGGGAATGCGTAAAGAATGATCTGGTAGAGGTTTGAATAAGAGACACGGTAAGTTTTACTCCTCCATGCATTTAATACGTGGACAGGCTGTGCGACATCCGATTATCCGGTGGGATCAATCTATCGCGTCCGAGCACGTACTAGTAGGTGCTTGAGTTGTCTCTACTAGTCTGCTTTCGCTTGCTTGGCGCATGATCATTTGACCTGGGATCGGTCGTATATCAAGATCTGGCTGTCTAATCTATGAGCTATGTACATAGTTTCAGGGACTGGCTGTGGACCAGACTCTAGGGCAAGTAGTACATTGCAAAAACGCTTCAGATTAGCCCTAAAGACTCTGCCTTCCAAGCTATATATACAATATAGCCAACGCCTCGGTGAAGGAGCCTCAAATGCCGCGATTGAATACCACTTGCCCGTTCTCACCTCCGCTCCCATGGAATCTCTCTTCCAAGTTGTCGGAGCTCATTACCAACCTCTGGGGGAACACGCCCAAAGCGAACGGGAGCGCGAAGGCCGACGTTAGGAAAACCAACCCTAGAAGAGAACTTAGTACAAGGACCCACAGGGTATGTTCCTATAAAGGCTAACTGACCGATATTGATAGGCATCGCAAGATATGGGCGCCTCTTCAGCAACTCCGTCTTCTGGAAGCGCAGAAGAAGCAGGGGCGGGATGACCATCACTGGCGTGGAAGTGACAACGCGGCTAATGGCCGTCTCTCCAACCGCGATAGTTGCGGCCTTCTGGCTCTTCCCCAGGCTTGTCGCTGGCACCTTGTCTTCAATGTCGACTTCTTCACTTGCCGCGGGCGTGAATGGGTAGACATCAATCCCTTGTCTGATTTCCTCGCCGCGCATGAGGAACACGTTGAGCGCGCCAGCGCTGGCAACAGCAGCGAAAGGGACCAGACGGCCGAGAACCAGTTTCGTACTTGGCGAGACAGACTTTAATCTTGGAACGATGGAATTGAGCCCCAGTGCGACCGAGCAAGAAGCAGATACCGCCATGAGATATGATTTGATCATTCCCGCCGTGGACAGAGGAGTGGATTTATTTGCGTTCGCACTGTTGATAGCCACATTCAAGGATTGGTTGGCAATTTGCCATGCCAAGGTGCCTTTCCACTATGATGAGATTATTGCATTAGTTAATGATAAATTTACCAGAACAGAGGCATCGCATGGCGCGGATTCACCTTCATCCCCGGAATAAGCATGCCCGCAGTAACAATCAGATTGGAGAAGACATAGCACGACATGCGGAATGGCAGAAGCACCGGCTCCCCTGTATCAGGATGCAAGGTTGAATCAATAATCTTCTTGGCCTGCCACAATTCCGGGCTCATGCGCTGTATTTGGCCCGATCTGTACTTCGTGAGAAGGTCTTTTGCATTCTGCAGCCCGGCGCTTGATGTAAACAGTGTTCTTTAGACATCATACTTGTCAGTCAAACTGATGTCACATTATGGAAATATATATATATATAAGCATTGGGAATTACCTGGGGTCTGATAAGTCTGCGCATTGACGGACACGTCCTAAATATGTCGAGAGATCATACTGCGAAGCGGGCAAATCCCGATTTCCTGGCAGTGACGCGGACATTGTGGTTGTGTCTGACAAGCAAATATGAACTGATGAATAAAATAAATCTTTGGATTTCCTTTAATAGGTAGGTTGCCTTGAACTCCCTTTTTTTTTTTTTTTTTTCCCTCTCTCCTTTCTGGGGGGCCACTCTTGCGCCCTCCGAGAACACCTATATAGATACATGGCTACGTAGAGGATCCACCAACGGCTGAGGATTGTACTCAGACGAAGAGCTCACAATGTCGTCTCTATTCTGGTCGGGATTTGGATTTATTTTAGGATAGAGGCATGGTCTCCTCCGGTGGAAGTATTCATACTGTTGAGACAGCCGAGGGCTTGACCAGGGTTACCTTTAGAAACGCCCTAGTAAAATCAGCAACTGCTGCCACAGTGCCTACTGCTCAAGAGAAACAATGCAGAAAATTCCCTGCTATAACTATCCTAGTACCTTGACCCTATCAGGACAGTTGATTGGAAGAGTGGTCAAGACCCATTGAACTGACTCTTTATTGCGCCTTCTCACAACATTGGTTCGGGTCAAGGCTTCAGCGAATCAGATCATTAATTCGCCGAACATTTCCGCAACGCTCGTCGGCGGACTCGGAATAAACCATGACCCATTTACTCTACTGCCTTTATGCCAAACATCGTAAAGCCAGAGGATGGAGTCCGCTTCCTCGAGAAATCCAAATAGCCTTCACCCCTCCAGCTATACTCGCCCCTATCGTTCTAAGCGGCATCCGCCTTGCGACCGATGCCGTCGAAAGAAGTTAAGGTGTCAAGCGGAGAGAGGAACTAGTTGTCAAAGATGTCAAACTGCTGGTTCTGTGTGTACCGTCAGTAGCCTTCAGGTTGTTCATCAGCCATCGGCAGCGCTCCCTGACGCGCATCAAGCGCCTCCTCCATCGGCCCGACAGGTGACGGCTGTGCAGCCTGTAGAGGCAACCATCGCAGTCAACACAGATGACTCTGTTCGATGCCAATCAGAACCTATCTTTCCCTTAGGGCCTTCAGCTGGCCCTGATATAGGGGAAATCCCGTCAAGTGAATCTGTTACGGCAGCTCTAGCAACTTATCACTTTCCAGAGAGGCCTCCAGGTCAGGCGATTCAGACATTAGATCAGTTGAAAGGATTCTCATATCAAATCATTGGGGCATCAGGCGAATCAGACCCATGGCTTCTTCGACATTGCAAGTTCGACGACCATGGGTTTCTTCTTTTCCACCAGGTACATTTTCGAAATGCCGGAGGGGTTCCGCTTGACGAAAAGATTCCCGTCCATTTCCTGGTAACTACAGACGAGCTGTATGGGCCCACAAAGAAAGCAACAGCGATTTCCAGGAATCAAAGTCTAAGAGATGAATTGAACAGCCTGGTTCCATTAGACTGTGGCCAAAAACTGGTAGCTTTGTTAGTGTTCTCCTCGTGTGGCTTCACGGCACCAACTGACGTAACAGGTTTGTTAAATTCATCTTTCCGACTCTTCCTATCATTTCTAGGTCGCTATTCGGCCTCACCTCGACCCGCATCACACCTGATCAACATGTGCTTAACAGCATGCCAGTCCATCTCCTGGCCGCTATATACGCCTCAGCACAGCCATTTACGAAGTTTGACGAGTGCCTCTCAGTTCTCAACGCGTACTCAACACCGCCAACTGAGAAACTCTGGCGCCTAGTATGGGAGACTCTCCTACAAGAGATACACACTCCTCACTTGGCAGCCCTGCAAGCGGGACTTCTTTACTTACACAAGGCGCCCGAAAAGAGTCAAAGTGCTGTTGCGGACAGCGCATCTGTATGGTCCTTTGCTGGGTTACTCGTCGGACTCGCTACATCACTCGGTCTTCATCTGGAATGTGGGCTGATGGGCCTTCCTGCCTGGGAGAGGCGGTTGCGAAGGAGACTATGGTGGGCGGTTTATTCCGAGGACAAATGGAGAAGCCTCCTGATGGGTCGGCCCCCGTATATCAGAGATGATGAGTGGGATACAACAGAGCTTAATGACAGTGACTTTCACATTGATGAAGCGCACGTGGTCTTGTTGTCCCCTCCAAGCTCCGCCCTGGCACAAGACGCTCTGCATGCGCAGCAATTCCAATGCTTTGCACGTTTGTCTCGAATAGCAGACGAGGTACAGCACGACCTTTAGTAAGTGGTATCTCTATCATATCGAAGTCACACTCTTGTTGACTTATTTTAATAGCGCTCTGCGATCTTCACAGCGCTTGTCATCGAATTTCTCAGAGTCTCTCAAAACCGCCCGTCCACTTCTTCAAAGACTGAGACAGTGGTACGTCCAGTTACCAGCACCACTTAGGCTGCATGACAGGCTTTTCGCATCCATCGACGGGACAGGGCCTCAGTTAACCTGCCTTCATTTTGCATACACGCTCCTGGAGGTGTTCATCTTCCGCGCTCTTCTGCGGCCCATGGTCCGATCTGCTACTCCGCCGCCCTTGTTCGAAGAAACCGAGGCCTCAGCCAACTTTACCGCCGCTCTTGATGACTACATCTTTCATATCATGGAATCTGACGAAATCGAACCAACACCGGCAATAGATCTCGCAAACGAGAACGGTGCGGGTAGCGCCGTTCTAAAAGCAGCCGAGAACTGCGCAGCAAAGATGCTTCGCTTGGTGATGAGAATGGCGTACAGTGACTTGGCTGGGTATTGGTTCTCATGTATGTGGCTCACATTTTGTCATTGCTCTAGGAGCGGATATCTAACATGTGGTCTGTGCTCAGGGTCTCGGATTGGCTTTGCGACTACTACTAGCTTCATATTGCTCTTACTCGTGCAAGCACCGTCAAAAGACCACGCCATTAGAGCCAGACGATTAGTGCACATGTGGCGACAGGCCCTGCGCAGGCAGAGCGAGGGTTCCTCGTTAATGAATCTAGCTCTGGTGCGGTTGGATGCACTCCACTGGACCGGACTGTGCCGGAATTATTACCTTCCAAAGCATGTCAAGGAAGCGCTTGACGAGACCGTGTACCAGTAGAAATTAGAAGTGCATGGGTTTTGCTCGGATACTTTACGAGTTGTGGCGAATTTTTTTTTTTTTTGGGATATGGAATTCGCAGCATTCAGCCATATCCTTTTGCTTTTGTTATTCATTTATTCATTAATTTTTTTTAAGAGGGGGCGGGGAGATATATATTTTTTCAATCTACAGTCAGAAATATAGTAAGTAAACGGCACATGTGGAACAAAAGCGTGAGATATTGGCAAAAGGTCCCACGTACCTGCTAATTAAAAATAAATTGGAGTCTTTCGTCGATCAGGGCCGATCGGCCGAATAGGCTACGTCACGGATGAAGAGGGCCAACAGTAGGTTTTTATTGTTCTTATTATAGGTCGGGATGCTCAATTATTGTACCGAGGGAAAGCGAATCTCTGGAGGTGGCGTAGAGCTCCCCCTGTTAGCCATGGAAGGGCCTGGCCACCTCTACCTTGGAACTGGTGGTATTTGCTGAGGTACTTCATATCAAAAGTTGATCTGGGGGAACAAAAATGCAGTCAGGAGATGAAGGAATGATATAGTTAGTACTGCTTGATTGGATTATGTGGAAGAGAGGGTCAGATCATGTTTCGAGTTAGTTTCTTAGTAAGACCTACCGATGGGCTGCCACTGATCAACAACGAATAACCAGAATCGGCATGTGTCTTCCGACTCGAGTCAGTGACTTTTCATGACCAAGTGGGTTAGTCTCCACCGTTTAAAGGATGTTAAACCGTAAACAGCCAAAACAACTGTACAACTGAACCTTGAAGTACAATGAAAAGGAAAGGAATGATATCTTTTTTTCTTTTTTCTTTTTATTTTTCTCTTCTATGAAAAGTAAAGAAGAAAATTTTTTCTCTTTCAATACCACCTTAATATCTACTACATAAGTAGCGTGAAGTATGGATCCATGCAAACCAGTAGTTCTACATACCACCGAGTTTGTACATCATTAATGTTATGTAATATGTGCACCTGACGAGAATGTATCCCTAAAAGGGAATAATTCAAGGCCCGGCACCATTTTGACTAGTAGTGTCCTCAAAAATCGGTGATTGAATGCATGGATTAAAAAAAAAGGGTCAATGCCATCAGATACTAGAACAAACACTCTCCGCTCTCCTCTCCTCTTTTTCCTTCGACGATCGCTGCAGGCTGATTTGCCCCTCCTTTCGCATCTCCAACAGCCTATCTCCATCTTTCCCCCTCCATCCTTTCCTCGCACGTTATCTGCATTATGAACGCACTGACCTTTCTTCGCATCATTCAGGGCTTGGAAGCCAGAACACGAAGGGAGGTAAAGAGAGAATGATCCCAATGTAATTAGCTGTCCCTTCATGACTGAACCGACAACAAAAGTTATTCGTAAAGATCAAGCCACGCTCTCTACCCTTTAAGGCACTAAGGCACAGAGAGTACGAGAAGTGGACTGTTTTCTCCACATCGTCCTTTCCCCTCCGAGGTAATTGCACTTAGTAAATGCCTTGTCGGCTTTTGTTGACGGTCAGAGTGTCAGAGAGAAAGCTCCTGTCCTTCAACTCCGTCCCCTCTCCCCTTTCAGCTCCTTGCATTGTCGGAGCTAAAGCTGTTGAACATTGCGATGAATGCACCAAAGAATTTCAGAAGGGGGAGGGCTTAAAAAAAGCAATGAGAAGGAATTTGAAAAGTAAAAAAAAAAAAGACATGAGGAAAAATGGCAAGTTGTGGCTAGTGAACGGTGACCGGTGGTTCGAACAGTACCGGAAAGGCCAATCGCGGGTGCAGCTACCAAGTCAGTGACCCCCCCCCATCAAAAGTCCCACTTTTGCAGAAGTAGTAAATTACCCAAAACTTAACTGAAGGGAACTGCCACCATCTCTTCCCTACTCTTTCTCTCGACTCTCCCAACGAAACCGCAGACTGTCATTTTTTTTTCCTTTTTTCTTTTCTCTTTCTCTTCGTCACCTTTATTCTTATCTTCTACCCCGGAAATCTCTCCCTTCCACAATCCCCGGTGTGTAATTGACTACCGGCTTAGAGATTTCCTTTTTTTTTTCTTTTCATAGTACTCTCCCGCAGCCGTTGTTCTTGAGGTTCTGCGACGTGCTTGAGCCTGTTGCTTGTTCGATCGGTCGCGACCCATCTAGCCCACGATGGACGGTGGCCAGACCACAACCAATACCGCCCCCGCGGGCAACTCCAGCGATTTTGTAAGTGTTGATCTTTTTAGACAAAGATATCGATGATATTGTTTCTCTTTATTATTGTTATTATTATATTATTGTTATTACTATTCTACTTCTTTTGTCTGGAAGAACAACCTACACGATTTGATCACAGTCACTGATAGAATGTATAGGTACGGAAACTTTACAAGTGAGTGTGATCTCCTTTTTATCGCTCTCCCACCGAGCTCTCCCGCCGACGACCCGACCTGTTGCGATTATATGGTCCCCCTCCCCCCCCCTCCTGCTCATCATGCCCTGTCCAGTATTTGAACGGCTTTTACCTTTCTCGATCTGGTCACTGACCATTTTTTTTTCAAGAATGCTGGAGGACCCGTCCTACGCGGAGATTGTTCGGTGGGGCGATGAAGGGGACAGCTTTGTCGTCTTGGAGGTAATGCATGCCCTCAGGCCCTGGAGAATTCATGGCCACTGTTCTCCGGCTAATCGATCTAAATCCGGTCGCAGTGTGAGAAATTTACGAAAACTATCCTTCCCAAACATTTCAAACACAGCAACTTTGCCAGTTTTGTACGGCAATTGAACAAGTACGACTTCCACAAAGTGAGACAAAATAATGAAGAGAACGGTCAATCGCCATACGGTCAGAATGTAAGACTGCGACATTTAACAGTGGCATTCACAGGGTTATCTGACCAGGAATCTAGGCGTGGGAATTCAAGCACCCCGAATTCCGAGCGAACAGCAAAGAATCGCTTGACAATATCCGACGGAAGGCGCCTGCCCCTCGTAAACAGGCCCAGAGCAACGAAGATTCCGTTCCAACGCAACAGATCGACCTCTTGAATCAGCAGATAGTGGCGCAGCAACAACAAATTCAGCATTTATCCGATCGCTACGCACAGTTAACGGTTGACCATCAAATTATGCTGCAGGAGGTTATGAGAGTCCAGAAAACGGTCCTAAACCATGAACATGTCATCCACCAACTGATGACATATCTATTATCGGTGGATGCTCGTCAACGGCGGGACAGTAAAGCATCGGGACCTTTCCAGGCGCAAGGTCAAGGGGGCTCAAACTTAAGCCCTTCCCAGGTGGCGTCGATGGACGATGAACCTTCGTCGCCCTTGCAGCATGCGTCGAAGCTTCTCAATGATATGAATGCCGAAATCCAGTTCAACCTTGGTGGCCTTGATTCGTTAGGGGAGCCACCCAAGACAGGCCCTGTTGTGGCTCCGACGCCCGCAATGGATGCTGCACCGCGGAATGGCGTGGTGCGATCGTCAACCGCAGCTGCTGCGACCCCTTCAAACCCAGCCAATCCGACGAATGCTGCGACCACAGCCTTAGTGTATCCGAAAATGAACGGCGATATTGAACCCGTCGTGTACCCCGTGGGCGCTACGAATGGTATTGATCCAATGTATAGCGAGCATGTTAATAATGTGCCATACCCAATGCCGCCCAAGCAAGAAGTTGACGACGCTCGGAGACAGTTCGCAGATAATCGAAAGAAAAGTACGAATGTTGATCCCGGGTGGATGCGCAGCCCGCATATCTTGCTGGTCGAAGATGATGCGACATGTCGTCAAATTGGAGGAAAGTTCCTGTACTCCTTTTCCTGCGTCATTGATACTGCGGTAAGTTGGCGCCACAGGTCTTGCTTTCAAGTCTGGTACTCCAACTAATGGGAGCGTAGTTCGATGGACTCGAGGCGGTGAACAAGATACAAGATGGGTCAAAGTACGATCTTATTCTGATGGATATAATTATGCCCAACTTGGACGGTGTCTCGGCATGTCACCTCATTCGGCAGTTTGATAGGACGCCGATTATTGCCATGACATCCAACATCCGAAGTGATGACATTCAGCTTTACTTCCAGCATGGTATGTTAATCTACTAGGAGTGGTTCCCGTAGCTATCCTGCTAACCCTGACCAGGAATGGATGATGTTCTTCCCAAGCCTTTCACGCGAAAGAGTCTTCTGGATATGCTAGAAAAGCACCTGGTTCACTTGAAGACCATGCCGCAAGGCATAGAAGCCGCCCAACCTACGGCGGCGGTTACAATGGCTGCACAGAGCTCGGCAGCCCAGTCTGTCAAAGAGGATAGCTCTCCCAGCCAATCGCCAGCTACATCGATAAACAACTGGCAGACACCCGGCCAATTCCAGGGTATGGCCGCCGTTCACCCTAATCTTCAGCAGGTACAAGGCCAATACGTACCTGCAGCTCCTGCTGCCGCCGCTGCATATGCGGTCGACCAAAATGGGGTGCAGTATCCGACAGCCCCTGTGGCCCTCACGGCCGCAGCTGCAGCGGCAGCACGGCCGCAACAACGGCGGCAGGTCTCCGACATGGCCAGTACTGCCGAAAACCCCAACCTCGCCAAGCGACAGCGTGTATATGCACCCCAGCCTCAGGCGATGGTCAACCCCGTACAAGCTGCACGGACTGGCTGAGCGTCACCCATCTCCTCAATGCTGTATATCTCTCAATCAACAAACTAACAATCCATCTCTCTTGCATTCTTCTCCATGTACCCTCAATCACCATATTCCCCTTTCATGATTCCTATCTTGGTTATAATGAAATCTCCACCCGTACGATACCGTTGACCTCTGGGTGGACTTTTGATAGCTTATGGCGTTTATGAGGCCTTCAGTTGTTTGTCTTTTATTTCTCGTGCATGCTCCCGGCAGAAATGTTTGTGTCATTTATAAAGGGATATAAGGGAGTTGAACTATATTAGGGCCCGGGCATCCAGGCTGTTTTTGGTGTACTGTTGCTGTAATTACTTACGTGGGTAAGTTGCCCTTTGAGCGGGATATCCACATTATTAGCGCAATTTTTGACGTTTCGCATTGGAACACAATTTGATGGTGTTTACATAGTTGCTAGCTGTACCGCCTAAAAATACAAAATACAAAATACACGCAACCATTCTCCTGCCATGCTTCAGATTCGGCCCATCCCCGCAATATCCCCTCCACTCGGAAGCGCTTACTGGACTGCGTACACGTATATAAGTGGGTATGCTGCGTACTACTACCGGGTAATCCACAGGAGCTTAGGAGCTTCCGACTGCCCTTCGGCTCGGTAAGAACGATTGATATTTGACCGGAACTCCTATTTAATTTTACCTGCAGTAAAGAGGTATATATATTAAGGTTCTAGACCGTTGGTTCCTGAACAAGGGATAATGCCAGAAGTCCAGGAGGGCCTGGGCCTTGGATGGTGTTCTGGACTCTTTGGGGCTTCAGCTTTGTTGTGTGGCTAATGTCGCTCATCACGTGTGTCACGTGAAATGAACAGACCTTGGGCAGCAAACAGTGCAAACAGAACAAACATGCAAAAAACGGATGGGAGTGGGATGAATCATTCAGTATGGCTTGGCGGAGTTTTTGCGTCGAGGGGAAACCGGAAATAATTCCTTGAGGTTGTGCAAGCAGGGTCATTGGTGAATTTTGATTTCTTCGTGAGCCCGTTTATCGCGTGAGCTTCTTAACTACAATACAGCCATTCTTGTTACACTTTTTGCCAGAATATTTGATCTTTCAGTGAAGCGGGGGAAATCAGGTACTCATTAAGTCGCAGTATGTGGCATTCGACCTTTCCGCGCAACTCACTCTTATCATTCTTTTAGCAGATGGGTCCGAAGCAGAAAGGCGGTGGCTCCAAACAGAGAGGAAGCGCTGCAGAGGAGGTAGAGGAGACATTGCAAGCTGTTGTATGTTATGATCCCGGGAAAAAAATACTTTGGCAACTACCGACTATCATAGGATGGCGGGGGTGCTCGGTGATCGTGTGGTTAATGTTTCAATGTTCTTTTTTTTAGGTCCTTGCCGACACCTTCGAGACCAAATTTGAACCGTTCACTCTTGATAAGCCTCGGGTATGTATCGAAGGCAAGCTATTGATGCGTGAATGAATGCTGCGGGGAGAACACACAATGATGGGTCATGGGCTGACATGGATGGTGACAGTGTCTTTTGCCGCTAGCGAATACCCCCTTGATTGAGTATACTTTGGAGTTCCTTGCGAATGCTGGTGTCGAAGACGTGTTCCTGTACGGTGGAGCTCACTCGGATCAACTGGAGAAGTATATCAAGTACGTGAATGACGACTTTCCCTCTGCATATGCAGCTCATGGTGATATTAATAATAATCCGATGGTTCAGTGCGTCAAAATGGAGATCGCTATCCTCACCGTTCAAGCAATTAGCTTTCCTTAAGTCCACTTCTACCTCTGTCGGAGACGTCATGCGTGATCTGGATGGGAAACATCTTATTACTGGGGATTTTATCGTTGTCAGCGGAGATGTCATCAGCAACCTGCCGATTGAAGGCGCTCTGACCCAACATCGGGCTCGTCGTGCAGCAAACAAGGATGCTATTATGACTATGATCTTGCGAGAGGCCGGCAGAAACCATAGAACCAAATCTTCATCCTCTTCGCCCGTTTTCATTATCGACCCTACGAAGGACCGTTGTTTACATTACGAGGAAATTGATCACCATTCGCGAGAGACAACCCGTCTCAATATTGACTCGGAGATCATTCTTGAGAATGCAGAGCTAGATATCCGCCAGGATCTGATCGACTGCAGCATCGACATTTGTACTCCCGACGTGCTGAGTCTCTGGTCTGACAGTTTCGATTATCAGACACCTCGGACACAATTCTTGTATGGTGTGCTGAAAGATTACGAATTGAATGGAAAGACGATCCACACACATATCGTCAAAGATCACTACGCGGCTAGAGTGAGGAACTTGAAGGCGTACGATGCTGTTACCAAGGATGTCATTTCGAGGTGGGCGTACCCTCTGTGCCCCGACACAAACCTACTGCCGGGCCATAACTACGAACTTCGGAAGGGAAACCTATACCAGGAGCTGGGCGTGACCTTGGCTCGTTCATGTGTTATCGGCCGGCGAACGGTTATTGGGCAAGGCACGAGCATTGGAGACAAGACGACAGTCAAGGATACGGTTCTGGGAAGGAACTGTAAGATTGGCAAGAATGTCACTTTAGACGGTGCTTACATCTGGGATGGTGCTGTAATTGGCGACGGCACAACTGTAAGCCACGCTATTGTTGCAGATAACGTCCAAGTTGGTAGCAAGTGCACTGTCGAGTCCGGTGCTCTCCTCTCATTTGGAGTGAAGATCGCCGACGGAATGACTATCAGCGAAGGCAAGCGCATTACCAATGCCCCAAGGGAGGAAGACGGGGTTGTGCCAGAGAGCGAACCGGAAGTCGTCGGTGAAGGCGGCGAGGGTTATGAATACGTCCCCTACGAAGATGAGGACGACTCAGATACCGAGAGCAATGCCTCCTCAGGGTTGGGTACGATTCCTTATTCATCTACTCTCAGGTCGGTTAAAGCTAACAAGTTCTTTCCACAGTTTACAATATGGCGCAACTTGCTCTCTCCACAGACTCCATCTCGACCCTTTCATCTGAGGTCTCATACTATGCCCACTCTCGCTCAGGAAGCTTTAGCAGCTCAGGCGGTGACGAAGACGAAGAACATTTCGTTCATGACGCCGCAACTAGTGTCTATGACAGCTTGCGCGATGGCGTCACATCGGATGTGGTACAGCTGGAACTGGTCAGTCTACGTATGACTGCCAACGCTTCCGACCATCAAGTTCGACGCGCCGTGGTATCGGCGTTCATGAAGCGTACCCTACAATTAATGGAAGGTGGGAAGGCAGCCGGCGACATCGTCCGGGAGCTCTTTGGCAAATACCGCGAAATTGTGGAACGGTCCTTGTTCGACCGCGATCGCGATGCGAAGCCTGATCAGGTTGACCTGCTGCTTTTGCTTCAACAAGATCTCGTACATCGCAATCGTGGCGATACAATCCTCTTATTTGTTGCCAAGGAACTATATGACCTGGAGATCTTGGAAGAGGAAGCCTACGAGCAGTGGTGGGCTGACGAGAGGTCTTCTGGAACTGACGAGATGAAGCAAGTACGCAGCCAAACCCAACAGTTCGTGGATTGGCTGGCAAATGCGGAGGAAGAGGAAAGCAGCGAAGAAGAGGATGATGACGAAGAGGAAGAGAGCGATGATGAGTGATCTGATGCAGCATTGGAACGGGTTATGAAACGCGGGATACATCAAACATGAACCGTTATGAGTGAAAAATAAAATACTTTGCAGGATATCATTATATAGTGGTATTAAACCTTCCTAGATGACTCCAGAATAGAAGCAATACAAATGAGGGATGGATTTTGACTGCTGGTAGCTGCCTACGGCTATTGATCCCAGTCACTTGCTCCTCTTGAGTCATGTACTTTGTTAGGGCTCCGTACTACGAGACCATCTGTAACGCAGACGTGATCTGACATCATCGGTGCTCTTCGATCTATTTATGCCCACGAACCAATACCAACCATCTATCACGCGGCCGCCTCCGAGGCCAGTGATGATGCAGTTCCAATCAAAAACAATATTAAACCGGGACTCCAACATTGCTTGATTATGTTTACCCGCTTTAGGTTGCCTTCTTGCTGCCTTTCCCCCACACGGATGTTCCGTGGCATTAGCACTAGATTAGAGGAATCATCCCATACCGGCACGTCCTTATGAAACTATAAATTTGTCTGCTTAGCAATCCCCGCCACGGTTTGAAAATTTTTCTTTTTTTTCTTTTTTTTTTTCTATTTACTTTTGTTTTTGTTTTTTT
>ML736422.1:0-30666 GCA_009193595.1 Aspergillus bertholletiae | reverse complement strand
AAAAAAAAAAAAAAAAAAAAAAAAAAAAAAAAAAAAAAAAAAAAAAAAAAAAACAAACAAACGATGAAAAAGAAAAAAGAAAAGAAAAAGAAAATTAAATCAAATCAAATCAAGCACAAGAAGAATTGAGAAGAAAATCCAAAGTCCCCATTCCAAAGATTGGAATACCTATTTGCCGTCGTCAATACCGGTTGTCCTAATACGTCCCGGGGTTTGCTCCCTGGCTTTATTGACATGATCCCCGTTAACTGTTCCTCTTAAAGTTGAGAATCACGATCCATAAGCCTCAAGTCACTACGTACTCTACTTGATCATTCGATGGATCTTGGAGCAATCATAATCCTGGGAAATAATCATCCCAAAGGTCTAGGTAGGGTCGGTGGTAACCTTTCCGTAACTTACCGTTTTCATCTGGCTGTGGATTGGTTCAATCCATGTCTTCAGGTTAGCACCGATCGAGTAAAGCTCCACGAGATATGATCCGAAGCAGGCTAGACTCCGTCACATGCCCAGAGGAGGGGATTCACGTTTGCTCCCTCAGCCCTTAAAATGGAGTTTGTTCAAGTCTCTTAGCTGTTCCATCTAAAAACCTCCTACTACCTCGACGGGAGGTGGTAGCTACTAGTAGCTAGTAGTACTACGGTTAAATTCTCCCGGAGTCCGGAGTATTACCCCCCATAGGAAAATACCCAGAAACTATTACCTCCAGAGTAAAAGGGGGTTTCAACTGCAAAACAACCGGTCCATCGCCCAGAGCTTGGGTTGATTACCGTTTAGACTTGTACTGAATAAAAGTACCAAACAGAGGAGGATATCTTCCGCTGAAGTGGTGCACACCGTCAGACGGTCGAGAGCCCGTCACTCCAATCCCTGGCCCTCCGATTTGCTACGAGGACCAAAGGTCTAGAAGGAAGCAAAAATAGCCTTTCTCGTTTCAGTGGAATCGGGAACGCGGCACTCAAACCGACAATCATATGCTGGCACTCATTACTACTTCTGGTAACAAAAAACTATAACCCACAGTGAAAAAAAAGAATATTTTAGCATCAACCAAATTCCCTGGTTCGTGGTTCCACATCGCCTTGGGTCTAGGTAAACCAAGTACAGCCCAATCTTTGGGAAGAGCCACGCGGGTGTAGTCGTAGCCTCCTCTTGTAGACTTGTACATACAGTAGATTACTACTAGATTTGTTGCTGCATGCGGAGTGCAGCAGCTCCCCGTCGATGATAATTAGCGGGATGTCACGGGGTTGACGGACGGGGTGAGGCCCCCTACTTCATTTCAATTCGTCCCCAGTTCCCAACTACCGATGATTACCCATGCGAGCTCAGGGATCTTTGATTCAAGAGAGAGAGAGAGAGAGAGAGAGAGAGAGAATGTGTCGGGTAGATGTGGAACGGGCTTTTGTCGTCTGGCAACTCTGGTAAAGATTCCGGGAGGTTTCGCACGAAACAACACCGAACTAATCCTGACGAGAGCCTCTTGGGACGGATCAATGCGGCTGGGGAGGGAGGGAGGGGGTTTGGATGCGACCGGCCAGATTCCCTGTCGCCCAACGTCACGGTGCAGGGTGGACAGTGCACCCTCTAAGTTCATCTCTCCCTTACGTCCTACATAGCGAGCTACTGGTCGGGTGGTCATGTCGTACCTCCGTCTGGTTATACATAACATACCTAGTAACTTGTATAAGGAACTCACTGCTCATAAGTTACCATGGGTCAATTTAGTCGCCGCATTAGGGCTTGAGGCATGTGATGTGAATGCCGCCGCTCTCCCATCAGGCTGGAAATATGTGATAGATCTTGACTAAGATGATGCATTGCTTGAATACCGATAAAGCTCCGTATCTGCAATACAATGCAATTGTCAACCCGAAGTGAAGCTGATTTTGGGCAGGGTACGATATCACCCATCCGTCCTCTTTACCCGTCCGATGCAAATGATCCCCAGCCATACTACTTTTTATCCGCCCGCGCACCCTCTCATCTCGCATAATCCTTATCTGAAACACTCAACCTCTGTAATCAGCCTTAAAACATACATATCTTCTAGGGTTTCTCGGTATATATCCGAAATAGATGGGCTTTATAGACATGGGGATGAACTCCATCCCATTCCATTACCGGAGGTTCCTGCAACGATGATGATGTAGGTTTACCCGATGATGGACTGACTTTTCGTACTAAGTACTTACATCCATACGTCCGTTACATACATACTTCCATACATACAATTACTGTACCCTAATGACAGAACCACCAACAGATTCACAGAAGAGTAAGCAAGCACACGACCACACACGCCCTCCACTCCACTTCTTCTCTCTCCAAAACAACCACCCTGGGTCTTGGGGTCCATGAGGTTTCTTTCCTTGTCAATTGTATCCACTGCGGCGCCCAGACAACTGTAGGCTATTGTACTGTTTAGGTAAGAACTGCGGTCCCCACGTGGCAACCTATCCTCATGATTTGCTGCTTGCGTTGACTCCATTGAGAAACTTCCCGTCTTAGCTGAAGCCACGACGGGCCAATGACCTCGACTCCCTGCGTGTCATTTCGACCAACGTACATTTTCTGTTATGCATTCTCCAGAGGGCGGTGGATAAAGATGTCATTGTTTGTTGTTTCGTGCATAGAGGCTAGTACTACGCCGACGGTGTAGTCAATACGGCAACATCCACGGCGCTGGGCGGCGGAAGCTTCGGCTATACTAGCACTAGTGTCTTCTTTCAGCTTCCTCTTCTCAAGGATGAAGGACTTGGCCCTCTTAGTGGTGGATCAACCGTTGACATCCACTCCTGCGACGTGAACTTTGAAGTGGTGCCTGAATTTCCTTCTGGCCTGTGCTCTTTGTCGGGCGGGTTAGTGAAAACGGAGTACGGAGAACATTCCCAAGTACGGACGCTGCTGGATCTGACTCGGCCGGAGGTTAGCGAGTGACCTCGGTTGAAGGTCATCGGGATGTGCCATTGTGCCTAGGATAATCAATCAATCAATCAATCAATCATATGGATCATCACCTCCGGAGATACGCAACAACACAACAACCACCACCACTACCACTACCACTACCACTACCACTACCACTACCACTACCACTACCACCACCCCAGCATTCCAAAGTTCCTTTGTGCCGAATATTCGGACCGATTCCGGTCCATCCATGAATATATTTAACTCGAATAGGTATCTCAGGTGAGACATGCATGCGCGCTTGAGATTTAAGACCGCAAAATAAGCAACATGCAAATGCAGCGTTCTAGACTGTACGGGTATGGGGATTGTTTATTGTTTATTTGTCTCGTGCTGCGTCGCATTAGGTAACCTCTGCTCCATAAATTGTGGATTCCACAATTGAGCGATTTTCTGTCTGTCCCCTGCAGTAGTTCATCTCTTGCGCCCTTGGTAGATCGAGTTACAGACTTGTGTTATGTGTCGTGACAGTGTTTGTTTATAATTGCTTCTTTTACATGAAATTCACCTAAAAAGAGGGGGGTTATTTTTTATTTTTACTGGATTTTCTTGACTTCAACCCATTTTTTTTTTCTTTTTCTTGTTGCTCGGTGGGTATCTAGTAGTAGTAGTAGTAGTAGTAGTAGTAGTAGTAGTAGTTCTCTGTATGCACGATGATGGTGTGACCTTTTGCTCGTATAGATGGCCGATTTTCGCGATTTTGACTGCAGGATCCGATGCTATAGGCTTGTTCTAAGGAAGCCATCCCAGAAACGAGATCATGGGGATGGTTGCCTTTTGATTTTCGTTTTTGTCTTTTTTTTTTTTTTTTTTTTTTTTTTTTTTTTTTTTTTTTTTTTTTGCTTAGGGTAGATTTGTGTGGTTGGGTTATTAGGGAAGAATTTGTGGCTGACTGGCCGGCGATGGTCGTTCCTCATTGTCCAGTAAATGCATACATACACGATTTTGGGTATACAGTGATGGGGTGTTGATTGGGTCTACAGGGAGAAAAAAAAATGGTCACACGTTCATACTCCTCGCATTATAGATGATAACTAGGGAGAAGATCATCAATGCAGCTGCACGAACTACCAGTCTCCTTCGCTATCGCTGCCGGGGTAAGCCTTCTTGCGCAACTTCCACAGGGATTTCTCCCGCTGTGCCGCCTCACGTTGCTGGCCGCTGTTGTCTTCAATTACCGTCATCCAGGGCACATTGCTGGCCCGTCGGATCCGATCCCGGAGGATTGCAGAAACCCGGGCCTGCTGACCCGGCTCGGGGATGCCGTCTTCTTTGTCAGCAGTGGCTTCGTTCTTCTTGACCTTCTCAAGGGATTCCCGGTAGCGTCTCTCTTCGGCTCGCGCGGCGTAGTAGTCCTCGCTGATGGCCCAGTTGGGGTTGTCAAGCTGGCCCCGGACGAGGACAATGCCGTGGCCTTGTTCGAGGGCGTCGCGGATCGCGGATCCCGCAATGGGGGTGACAAGTTCCAGTCGTTGCGAGGAGACGTCTATAGAGCGTACAAGAGCTAGACCTAAACAGCGAGATGCCTTCGGGTCGAGAGGGTTACTGCTGCCCGAGCCCACGAAGAGGTAAGGTAGGTTCTCGGTAGATGTCCGAGCGATGTTTGCATCGATGAATGGGTTGATGGGGTCCTGTGAAGTAAATACCTCCATCGGCGTGTCAGTAGAATCGTCCATGGCCACATCTGCCTCTGTGGATTGGACAGGGCGGTTGTTTGTTAGACCGGGGCCGTCATTTTGGCCTAGGATCGCTTTGGGTGACTCCACGGCGACCACGGCGACAATGGCTCCGTCCACAACCTCCCGGAGCAGATTAGGGTCGATCTGAGAGCCCATAACCATAACGCCCTTGATACCCTGTTTAGGCCCGGCGTATTGAACGTGGAATGGCCTTGTTCGGGAGATTGGCTTCTCTAGCCAGAGCGGGTTGCTGATTTCGGTGGGGCGAGTCATGTGGAAGTAGGACTGCATTTGCATAGAGCGCAGCTGTGCGCTGGACCGGCTCACAAAATCGGTCGGCTGAGATGGGAGAATGGTCAGAGGGACCATAGCTTCTTGAGCTGCCTGACTGAGAGGCGCCACGACCTCTGTGGGGCCTTTCTCGCTCATGTAGACGACGTCGGACAAGCCTAGGGATCTAACGAGCCATGTCGCAACTTCTAAGCCTAGTCCGAAAATCCACCCTGGATAGTTGATGATCAGCGGGCATTGGGGGTAGCTTGCCAGCAAGACACGGTAGCGATCCATGAGGTCCATGGCAGCAAGCACGTAGTGGTCGGGGTCTTCTTTGGGCGATGTCGCCCCGATGTGGTGGGCTCTGACGATGGTCCCCTCCTGGGGGCTACCTAACGATGGGTGGGAGAATGGTGGGCCGAAGACGGGTGACCGGAGATGTGCCAGGTACACCTGTCCCATGGGGGAGAACTCTGGCTGGCCGGGATCGAGATCAAGGAAGGCGACGCCATCGGTATTACAGTAATTCGTTTCAGTCTGGGGTGCCGGGCTGAGTAGATGGTTTAGAAGATAGCGACTGAAGGTGGATTTTCCAGACGCTTTGGGGCCGCAAATTAGGGTCTTGAGTCGACCTCCTCGCTGAGAGAGCGATTTGATAGCTGAGCTCCATTGCTTCTCAAGATGTAAGGGCCGGAGATGCCGTTTGAAGGAGTCGTCCGCAGATGTGTACAGCTACCAAATGTCAGATTTAGTAGCCTAGTATCAGGGTAGCGAGGTTGTACTTACCACAGAGAACGTCCTCTTAGCGGAAGACGGGGCATTTCTGAGCGTGAGTTTGTCCGCTGAGGTATTTTTGCCGTTCCATATCCGTCGGTATAGAGGAGATAGATCCCTGAGGCGATAGATGCCGCTGTGGCATGACTTGACTTCAACTTCCGCCGCCCCATCAACCCCAGATACGCACTTGATCACGGGTAATGAGTGAGTAGACGGAGCGTAAACTCGGTAGAGCCGTGGGGAGGGATGTAGTTTCGCGCCCATGACACTAACGACACCGCGCTTCACCCACAAATCGTAATGACCAAGCAACACCAGGCTCATCTTCTCTTTTATGCGGACACACAGTGTATGCTCGTCGCTGTAGAGTATATTGCTCTTATTCAAACGAGTTTTGGATAGAGGGAACTCCTGGACAGGCCCCGAGGTATCGACCGGGGATTCGTAACTAAAGACCATCAGTATCTCTACCTAATGGAGCAGCTAGTATGGTATTCCTTACCCATCAACATCTCGGAGAGGAGCGATTTCAGCCTCATTCTCTGCCACAATTGGGTTTTGTTCTTCGATTTCTTCATCGGAAGAAGCCTGGTCCTCGGGTTCTTGGGGAGAGCTGCGAACAGGCAATTGCTCGCTAGGTTCAACCGTGGGTGTCTTCTCCTTTATCTCAACCGGTTTACTAGCTTTCAAACTCTCGGCTTTCCGTTTTGCAGATCGCGTTGTCCGTCCCTGGGGTTCTCCGCTAGCAGGCGGGGTCGGCACCGCTTGTTCTGGTGAACGTCGTGCTTTTTTCGATGGCGGTTCCTGTACTGATTCGGCTTGCGAGGGCTTTGCCACAGTAGTTGCAGCCTGCATCTGCTGCTGACGAGCCTTACGCGCCGCAACGGCGCTCATTGGGGCTGATGCTAAAAGCAAGGTATGTCAGTAGACTTCAATGAAACTTGGATAGTATATAGTTGCGCACCAGCCGTCTGTTGCTTTTCTGCCTTTCTCTTCATATTTTTCAAAATCACAATGAGAATGACTATATTTCTAGGTCATTCGCCAGCGGTCGTAAAGACTGAGGGAACGATGTCGGCGGCACTTTTTTTTAGAAGATCATATTTGAGACCGCGGACTTTTGATGGTGGTCCGTGCTTCGCGGAGCAGAAAAAAAAAGGTTATCGCTCCGACAAGAACGACGTGGGTATTCTCTTCATTCATAAAGAATTTTTGCTCTGCAGTCATAACTCAATTCGATCCCTAATTGTGCCTCTGAATTATCTAGCCTTGATTTCTTAATATCCCCCGTTATCCTGCGAAAATCGACTTTGCTCTGTAGGGCTTGGCGTTCCGCATCGCAAAGCTCCAATTTTTTTTTCTCCGCAATCTTTCACCTCAACGAAATACTGTTCAGACATCCTGCAAAGACACAATGGCCCCCAAGTCGGAGAAAATGGTCACATCAGACAGCGAGAGCAGTCGCTCCAGCTCTCCTGAAGTGTCAAAGAAAGCAGAGGCTTCCTCGAGTTCCGATTCGGAAAACAGCTCCAATGAGAGCGATAGCGATAATGAGAGCGTTGCCTCTAAGACGCAGAACAAGAAGAAGTGAGCTTTGGTCACGCATTACAGTGGTTTTAAATCTAATCCGCTATACATAGGTCCTCTAAGGTATCTTTCCATGCACCTCAACCTTACCGGGCACCCTCTGGATTCAAAGCCGCGAAGAAGCAGTCGCCCCCCTCATCCAGTACTACCTCCCTTCTTTCCAATCTCCACGGCAAACAAGTCTATCATATCACCGCTCCTGCATTCCTGCCTCTCTCTAAAGTGAAGGGGATCTCGCTGGGCAAGGTCATGAAGGGCGAGCCAGTCATGAAGCACGAAGGTGTGCAGTATGGAATTCCAGCGGAGAGTATAACCCAGAGCGATATGGGCGGGAAGACACTTCTGTTGTACGACTCGAAAGCCCAGACATATTATACTACATCGACAAACGATATCCGGAGCTATCATGTCCAAGAGTTGATCAACCTTCCTGAGCGATCTGAGGAAAACGACACGGCGTTGGAAGCCGCCAAGGAACAGATCAAGCCTCCCAGGAAGCAGCCCAAGCACCTTAAGATGCGTTTCCGACCTGTTGGAAGCGAGCAAGCACCGCCGGAGACCCTTGGAAGTAGCTCAGAGGAGTCGGAGGGGGAGCAGCCGACATTCAAGGTACCCAAAGAATCACGCAAGGAGAAGGAAGATAAGAAGCGAAAGCACCATCAGACAGATGGAGAAGGTAGCCAGCCCAGTGCCGAGCCACGGAAGAAGTCTAAGAAAGAAGACGGGGTAGACAAGGCCGAGAAATCCAAGAAATCAAGTAAGAGCAAGGAAGAGAAGAAGCGCAAGAAATCCGACAAGTCTGCTTGAGGGTGATTCTGTGAATCAGGATTATGCTTGTTTCATTTCCCACTAAAAGTTAAATGGTATTTGCTATGCATGAAGGCGCGATGATACCTGCAATGGCCTCCTCGAGCTTTACGGTTTTCTTTAGTATCTCTAGGTTTCTTCCCTTTCCATTCTTTTCCTTTGTTAGCCCTGCAGCATCTGTACATAAATGTCAAAATGTAGAATTTTTGTGGTTCAATCATTATGTCTACCCAGAGGCTTGCTGTAGGATATGGTGTATATGTATATCCTCAAAGTCCTGAGAGACCATGATAGTAGGTAAGGGGTAAATGGGCGCGAACCGAGAAAGGAGAACGAAAACTTACTACGAGGAGTCGTGATGCTTGGCATTTCAAAGGCATTTCTAACTTTAGTATTATGGCTCTCCAAATATTTCCATGGATGACCATGTCCGTTGAACGAGCACCATGGTCCGCGGAGTCCAATTTAGTGACTATACTCGGAGGAGAAGGAATTGGGTGATCCAGGCTGCCTTGGGGGGACAGAGATTAATGATCTAGTTGAGGCCGGCCCACTAGGGAGTGTCGATCAACTTCCCCGAGTCTATTTCTCCAATTAAGCATAGCCACTAAACCTCAATTATGGGGCCTCGTGCACTAATTTAGTCGTCAGTGAACAGACTCAACAGAGTAGGTATTCCTTCTCAGGGTTGGTTAAACCTCTGAAGTCACCGGGCTGATTCCGGCCTAGAAAAACTGGTGCATGGAAACAATTCAAGAGGAGAAACTCCTCACAGGGAACCTACAGTACGGATTACCGTTACTCTTGACCGCATTCTCCTTGAACTCCCAATGAATTCAACTGAATTTACCGACAGATCGGATCCTGGGCGATGACATAAGCCACCCCAGGCGCACTGTGATTGGCCCATCTGGGGGCTTGAGTCACATGCATCGGGTTTGATTGGCTCCCGGTAGTTGAGGCGAACAGCTGATATGGACGAGTGACGCCAGACTCCATCCAGCTCCGGACGGCCTCCCATGCTTCCCTTTCCTTCGTGCCTAGAAGTTACCCTGCGTCTCGTACGCTCGTCGACCGCTTTTGTTCCTCTCATTCTTTAGTTGCTGGCCCAATATGTCTCTCTCTTCGTCATGACTCACGACTTTCCCCATATCCTGTTTTGATGGCTCCCTTCTCCGTTCTAAACGGGCCGTTGATACCATTCTAAACCGCGCTTATCGGCTCACGGACAAAAGACGTTTTGGGTACTTCCCTTCCCTTTATTTTATTTTATTTTATTTTCTTTTTCCCCTTGTGCCTGTTATATGACCTCCCTTTTCCCGTTTGTTTATACAGTCTTGAAAAAAAAAATAATATGGACAGTTCACTGATGACATGGCTAATGTAGGGTCATCTGTTGGTATAGCTCCTTCCGCCTTTGTCACTCGCGCGGACAACTCACTCCCTTGACTGAAGAGAGTAGACCATACTCTTGTGACCATCACTTCCCGCGTGCCCGAATTACTGTTTAACAACCTAATCCCTGGATTTGCCGTTTTTTACGCTCTTTCTTCCCTTGTCTCCGATCTAGATGCCCAACATGAAACCTATCCTGGAAGACGCAAAGCGGCGAGTCGACCGTAGGCTCAGTGCAAGCAGACAATCCATATCTTCCAGCCGCATATTTTCCAGTGCTTTTCCGGAGCGGCTGAAAGACGACCATGATGCCCAGGTTGACTATACCGCACCCCCCCGTGGAACCGGCTCTCGAGATGGTCAGCTGCCGTATATGCACCAGTCCATATTTTCGATGATTGCCGCCGTTGGCTCCAAAACTGATTTCCATGCGCGGTTTGATGAATCAAGTGATAGTGAGGGAGAGGCGGAGGGACAAACCCAGAAGAAGCCTAGAAAAGCTTTATTATCGAACAAGGAAAGCCCCACGCTATCGCCCAGCCTCAAGCCTCAAGGTGCCTCGGAAGGAAGGGGGCGTCGCCATCGAAGGACGATATCTGATAACAAACTCTTGCGATCGTTGAAGGCCAATCCTAAGAGTAGTAAAGATACAGGCGCAACTGTACAAACTGAGCCTCCGACAAGCGATGAATTGTCTCCACTTCCTTCTCCTAGGCGCGCACGCAGTGCCACTCCCCGCGCAGCTCCTATCCTCAGCCGAATGCTTGAAGCACAGGCTCTCTTAGACAAAAAGCAATCAGCAGAACAACCTTCATCACCCACCAAGGAGAAGACGGACGACACACCTGAGCAGTCCTCTTCCACCCCACTTTCTCTGCGACTGAGAGAGATGTTTGGGTTTGAGAAACCAGAAAAAGTCCTTGTGGAGTATGCCTGCTCCCTGTTACAAAATATGCTTCTTCAGGGATACATGTACGTCACGGAGGGGCATATATGCTTCTATGCATATCTGCCTAGAAAGTCTGCTGTTACTATCAGGTCGGGATATCTTCATAAACGCGGCCGGAAGAATCCAAAATACAACCGGTACTGGTTTTCACTCAAAGGGGATGTTTTGTCATACTATACGGATCCGTCCAGCCTCTATTTCCCTAGTGGTCATGTTGATTTGCGATATGGAATTTCCGCTTCTTTGACAGAGCAAAAGGATAAAGATAAGGAAGTACGAGATTTCCAAGTCACTACAGATCAGCGAACGTATTATTTCAGGGCGGATAGCTCTGCCAGCGCAAAAGAATGGGTTAAAGCCTTGCAAAAGGTTATCTTCAGAGCTCACAATGATGGCGATAGTATCAAAATTTCCTTCCCCATCGAGGGCGTCATAGATATTGAGGAGAGCCCTATCACTGATCTTGCTGAGACATTCAAAATCCGGGTGGTTGAGGGTGATGAATCATATGCCATTGATGAGGTACGTCTTTCACGAACGAATGCCACGCCGTTTCACCGTTACTAAAAGTCGGGCCTAGTATTACTTTTCATTCTTTGAATCTGGTCGGGACGCATATAGTTTTGTGAAAGGGTTGATCAGCGAGAGCCCTATGAAAAAATCCCAGCTTTTACTACCTTCACCGGAGCGGATATCCCCCACAACTGGCACTCGTGGGTCTCGGAATAGATGGTCGTTGAATAGTGATTTGAGTCAATCTCGAGGAAATGGGATTTTTAAAACACAACGTCAACGAAGTGCAAGCACTGGTCTCGATGGGCTTGGGACGTCTTCGCGGCAGCGGGATTTGTCAGACTCCTTTGTTAACTCCTTTGAGCAAGCAACAAATGCTTCCGCAGTTTTGCAGTCAATGACTGAAACAACAGAATCTGCCAGTCAGATCTTGAATCGAAGTGATGTTTTCCAATCCCCTACAATCCACGCTTTGCAACAACGACAGTCTAGTGGAGACAGAGCAGACAGTCGGCTTTCAGACGGAACGGCACGGTCAACACATCCCGATGCTGCTGATGCTAAAAGAAACGGGCAGGAACTGCAGGATGCCAGCAGTGACTCTGATCAGGCCACACAGCACCCATCTAAGGTGAACTCATCTGCGCCAACCTTGAATGAGCTGGTCAAAGCTGGTACTTACCCCCTTCAGCGGGCCGCCGGATTTGCGGAGTATGTGAGAAACCGGTCGAGGCAAATGAGTAATCTTCTCGCAAGCGAATCAATGGGTTACATTGAGAAAGTCTCCGGGATGTGGGCCGGTGGCCGCAGACATTATGGAGAAACTGAAGGCGTACTGCCGGACGACCAGGATGTCGATCCTGAAGACAAGGAAGATGGTGTTAAGCACGGAGATCGTTTTCGTGCTCATTTCGCCCTGCCGCCAACCGAAAAGCTTCAAGCCACTTATTATGCATATCTACACCGTGTCCTCCCACTTTATGGGAAAATATATATCAGCCAGAAAAAACTCTGTTTTCGTAGCCTGATTCCAGGGACACGCACCAAGCTTATACTACCACTCAAAGACATTGAAAATGTGGAGAAAGAGAAGGGCTTTCGGTTCGGATACCAGGGACTAGTCATCATCATTCGAGGACACGAAGAGTTGTTTTTCGAGTTTAATACCGCGGACGGTCGAGACGATTGTGCGGTCACAGTACACCGAAGCCTCGAGTCTACAAGGTTTTTGGTAGAGTCTGGTCTGCTAGCAGAACAGGAAAAAGACGAGATCGAATCAGCCCAAGCAGAGCATCGCATGCTACAGGAAGCCAGGCTAGATGGAGCTGGTGAACACGACTCACAGCAATCGGTGAATGAGTCATCGGAGCTTCATCCTATTTTTGATGACCCTCGTGCTTCGATTATTAACTTCAAACCTTCCGAGTCACTGCGCATCACATGCCTCACCATCGGCTCGCGGGGTGATGTGCAGCCATACATTGCCCTGTGCAAAGGATTGTTAGCAGAAGGTCATAGGCCTAAAATTGCAACCCACGCGGAGTTTGAACCATGGGTGAGGCAGCATGGCATTGACTTCGCTCCAGTTGATGGTGACCCTGCAGAGCTCATGAGAATATGCGTTGAGAATGGGATGTTTACATACTCATTCTTGAAAGAGGCGTCCACAAAGTTTCGCGGGTGGATTGACGACCTTCTCTCCTCAGCATGGGCCAGCTGCCAGGACAGTGATCTTCTCATTGAATCTCCAAGTGCAATGGCTGGTATTCATATCGCAGAGGCACTCAGAATACCCTATTTCCGTGCTTTTACGATGCCCTGGTCTAGAACAAGAGCATACCCGCATGCCTTCGCTGTCCCGGAGAATAAGATGGGCGGTGCCTACAACTACATCACCTATGTTATGTTCGACACTGTCTTCTGGAAAGCTATTGCGGGACAGGTGAATCGTTGGAGAAAGAAGCAGCTTGGACTAAAGGCGACTACCCTCGATAAGATGCAACCGAACAAGGTTCCTTTCCTTTATAACTATTCTCCTTCTGTGGTTGCCCCTCCATTAGACTACCCGGACTGGATTCGTATAACAGGATATTGGTTTCTAAGTGAGGGGTGCAATTGGACTCCACCAACCGATCTGCTTGACTTCATTCATCGTGCCCGCAGTGATGGTAAAAAAATCGTCTACATTGGGTTCGGATCTATAGTTGTGTCTGACCCTTCGGCTCTAACGCGAACTGTTGTTGAATCCGTCCAAAAGGCCGATGTCCGTTGCATTCTGTCGAAGGGGTGGTCAGACCGACTTGGAGATCCTGCTAGTGCAAAGGTGGAGATTCCCTTACCACCGGAGATTTTTCAAATTCAAGCGGCGCCACATGATTGGCTTTTCTCCCAGATCGACGCAGCAGCACACCATGGTGGCGCTGGAACTACCGGAGCGAGCCTTCGAGCAGGTGTTCCTACCATCGTTAAGCCGTTCTTTGGCGACCAATTTTTCTTTGGCACTCGCGTCGAGGACCTGGGCGTGGGTATTTGTATGAAGAAGTTGAACGTGAGTGTGTTTTCGCGGGCTCTGTGGGAGGCTACTCATAGCGAGAGAATGATCGTGAAAGCCCGAGAGCTAGGTGTACAGATACGGAGCGTAAGTCTCTAAACTATCGAACGTTATAGCGCATCAGCTAACATTTGACCAGGAAAACGGTGTAGATACGGCTATTCAAGCAATATATCGTGACCTTGAGTACGCCAAAACACTGGCTCGACAGCGTTCAATTGTCTCCTCAACTCCTTTCTCCCCAACACCGTCGGCTAAAACCATGGCTGAGCAGGAAGAGGATGACATGGATGACAGTGAGGAGTGGACATTTGTTGGTGACGATACAGAGATTGATGTATCGAGACGGCTGCGAGATCGAGCTGTGTCTGATGTTGATATGCTGCCCGAACCAGTTACAAGCGCGTCGTAAGCGGACTATCGACAACCATTTCTCATCGGCCCATGACTTTATGATTCTGCTTATGCTTTCGCTGCGGATGTTACTTTGGGCTCCCCGTTTGACTTCTGCTCAAAGTTCTTTTTATGTCGATCCATTTCCTTACTAGTATTTTCTCTTTTGAACAGACCGCGTGGATTTAGATGGTTTACGAGGGTCCCCCCTGAGTCGTTTCCTTCTCCCATTTGCGTTCTGGTACATGATGACTGATGATTATTTGAGCGGTGATATATACACGAACCGCCCTCGTTAATATGCCCGTCCTATATCGATTTTCTTTTGTCTATTTCAACTAGGTTAGACCGGTACAATGGCCCGGCGCAGGAAACATAGTTTGTGCATTATTATGTATTGAGTTCATAATCGACCCCATAGGACTAATAGAGGACAAGAATTGCTTATATCTACCCCGATCAAGATAGCACTTTTGTTTCATCCCAACCCTCACTAGGATATACGCAAACCGAGTAAATGAGAAATCTTTTCTAAGCCAGACAAAGTCATTAAAGAGACAAGATCATGAAAATAAGCTTTAGGCGTCCGAAGGACCGTCATCGTCGCCCTTTCCCTCCGCCTTGTCTTTCCGACGCTGCACGACATCCCAGTTATAAACACGAGCCGTAGCAACCTCCATCGTCTGCGACAAGTTAGCACCGAGCCACATATATACATAGCTCTAAGGCCGCCGGAGTGGTGTGGATATATAGAGAGGGAAAAAATAGCGAGAGAAAGGAGAAATGAATACCGTAATCTGCTCCCTCAAAAACTCCAGA
The DNA here is from genome assembly GCA_009193595.1 of Aspergillus bertholletiae. NCBI lineage: Eukaryota > Fungi > Ascomycota > Eurotiomycetes > Eurotiales > Aspergillaceae > Aspergillus > Aspergillus bertholletiae. The sequence goes on along the minus strand of ML736422.1, from coordinate 15,950 downwards.
TCCTCATCACAATTCGCCAGGCTCAACTCTGCTGTTGAGAGCTTCTCTGTTAACATAGTCTCCGCCTCTTCAATCGGATAAGCCAACATAACGTTCGCTCCGAGCCAAAGATACACTTCCTCCATGTCTGCAGGGTCGACCGTCGCACGCGCATAGAGCGTATCGTTCAGTTCGAAGTTTGTCTCCAGCGGGTCGGCGTTATTATCGCGGCGCATCTTGAGAAACTTGACCATTTCCAGTGTTTTCTTGATATCCGGAATCTTTTCACGGAGGCCCGTCGCCCGTCGTTGTGTGTTTACTTCCATGAATTGATACTTGGAGATCATCTCTTGGAAGGAGCGGAGCGTAGGCTCGACGTCTGCGCGCGTCGAGACGTAGTCGGTTACATTGTCGACAAAGGGGGCGACGGGGATACCACGCGGGTTGGTTTCAGGGTTTGTTGTTCTGATTTTTCAGTGGTTGATTCGTTAGCTGAGTGCACTTTTTTTTTCGGAGCCTGGGGGGTTTGCTTCTTGGGGAGTGGGATGGTGGAGGGGTTATGATTTTGTGGTTGCGTTTTGATTTCTCCTGCCTTTTTAGGGGGAAGTGGTGGCTTACGGGGACTTCTTGTCTGCCATTGTGGTCTGTGCGACTGGGGTCAGTCTGGGAGGGAAGAAAGAGAGAAATATGAGGAGTAAGTAAGTAATATGTCGAGTGATAATAGCGTTCGTTATCTTTGATGAAGCCGTAAACGCTGCAAGGTTCATGTGGGGGAGCATCTTGCCTATTTGGGGAAAGTGCCGCGGTCCTGAAGTGTATAATTCGTGGTCCTCATCGAAGCTTCCTGGTTGCTTTAGGGCTGAGCTGTAGTATATTTACTATATTACCTCTTGATATTAGTAACTCTGGCCTATGCTCTATTCTTGAAGCTCTAAAGCCTCAATGCACTTTCTTGCTACTCGCGCTTACGCCGTTGGTATCCTTGGGTGGTTTATAGCGGAATCCTACAACTTTGGAATAATATGCGACATAGTACATACATATGCTCAGATGTCGGTCTAGTACTCTACAGTGCAATAACAGAATTTACCGCAAGCAATCGTAGCTACTTTGATTTAGTTAAATAGATCGAAAGCAGGATTAAAAATGTAAAGAGCGTCTCAGTGATATAGTTTATATAGTTTATTGCCCTCAAGCAAACTCTTCATGTCATAAGAGAAGGCAGTCAACTAATCTTAGTTGTATGACAATTAGGCAGAGCCTGCAACCTACAGGTCGATCTCATTTGATGGCCTTGCCACATTAGCCCTCCAGTGGTGAGTATTGACAGCGTCCTTTCGATACAGGTTAAGCTCGAAGAACTTGTTGTGTTGAGTGCACCTGAAGTTCTTGTAACTACTTCCGTTCAGCAGTCGCCTTTTATAGAGAGCACGATATAAACCCACGAGTTTAATTTCTCGAAGTTCTTCTCAATGAGCCACTGTTCGTTCACTTCAATGAATTCTACGCCAGAGAGGTCTCGGCGTGGAATGAAGTACCTTCTGCTCTCCAACGCGCCGTAGTTCACTTGCTTTACCAACTGTACTGCATAGTCTGGCACGGGTGATGAAGTATCGTTGTCTGAGGAGACTTCGCTTATAACTGTCAAGCGAGCCCATTCCAAGAATTTGTTGAATTTTCCCTCCTGCTCCACAATTTGCGGACGGTAAGGACTAATACGCGAACAGCAGAAGATGGGAGTAAGGGTTGACGCCATTTTATAGGGCACTGACAAGTATACTAAATAGTATACCTGAGAAACAGCCACGGAAAGATGTAGAGTAGACATGCAGCATCTAACTCTTTATCTGGTGTCGCACTGTAACTTATAATACATTGTATGGGAAGTACTTCTGTAAGAGAGGATGGGTACGAAAATGCTTTGCGCGACACCAAACCAACCACATCCTATGATTTTGAGGCCTCCAACGCTCTATAGTGATTCGATGCTTTCATGTCGTCTTTTTTGCATCCTCTTCAATAGTTGAACCAATGTATAATGTGCAATCTGAGGCCTACTGTTGATCACCTACTAGGGCTTGCATCTACAATACGAGGAAGATGCATAAGCGCTGACCAATGAAACCTCACCGTTGTGAGGCCTACCATAGTCATGCCAACCTGAGGCACCCACCAGCCTGGATAAATATCACTGCTTTACCTTCGATTCCCAGGATTCTTTCCTTTCCTTTCCCTCTCCAGGGCAGTGGAGCTGCCACTCGTCCACTCTTTATCTATTTCGTTTTTGATTCTGAATTCTTGTGAAATTGTTCTATCGTGCTGCTTTTCCTTCCCATACACCTTGCACCTCTACGTGGAGCTACTTTCTCTTGTTCCACGTAGTTTGATCTATCCTGAAATCTAGGCTCCCTTTGTTACTTGGAGGAATCGTCTGACAAGAGAACATATAAACATAAACCCACTGTACCCAGAGTTTCTACTCTCATACCGAGTCCCAGATCAGATAGCGTAGGTCGGCTTCAACAGGAACTACATCATTACACAACACCTTACCGAAGTGTCGACCCTCGCTGGCTTGATACTGCTGACCGGACGGGTCCGGAGGCACTGCCAGAGTCAGATGATTCTCTCTACCACTTGAGCCAAGATACTCAACCACAGGGTTTTGATCAAACTCAGTATTGGGAAGGCGAGTCTGCACATAGCAATTTCGATTCGCTGCAATTTATTTCTGTCCGACAACATTCTCCCCAGACACAGCATATTGTATCTGAGTTACCACCGGATCTCTCAACTCTAGGACAAGATACATCTTCTGTCCACCAGCCAATTGAAACTCCCCCGCAGTCATTCCCGTGTGATTTGTGTAATCGTGTCTTTGACAAAGCATATAAACGCAAGTAAGTGACAGTCAAAAGTTGCAGGCAGATATCTGAGACGTGTTCTAATTTTGAATAGCAAACACAAGAAATCTATGCACGTTCGACCTTTCAAGTGTGACGTAGCAGGCTGTAGCCTAACAACGGGGTTCCCATACAAGAAAGATCTCAAGCGGCATCAACGCGATAAACACACGGACGAGGGAGGAGCCTATTACTGTCCTTATTCTTGGTGCAATTATTCCAGGCCGCAACGTGAGCAGAATGGAAGGAAGGGAATGCGGCATGACAACTATATGCGGCACATGAAAAAGGTTCACTATGGCTTTGGACAGTGGCCTAGAGAGACAGAGTGACAATCTCAGAGAGTCGATATTTTATACTGTCAATTGGAGTTTACTTTATTGAATTAAGCTCCAGATACTAGTACTCAAGTGGCCAATAGTAAATACTGGTGCTTTGTAGTCCAGAGAATGAGTAGTATGCAATAGCCCAACTACACTGATTGTCCAACGATCGACTCTCTGATATAGTCGAGTCCATATTCCAGTAATAACCCAGCATTTAATATAACCGCCAGCCTTGGAAATCTGATGACTCTACTACATGTTGGAATTCCATGCATATAGTCGTATAGATCCTTTCGGAGATATTCGGGTGGCCACAAGGTCTGCTCCGAGGCTGCCCGATTTCATCTAACCTAATGAGAAACAATCCACATCGTCTACACCATCAATAATCAGCCAATCCAAGATGCCCACCACCGTCAAGACTAAATGCAAAGTCGCTTGTAAATCATGCAATTTACGACGAGTCAAGTGTGATCGGACTGAGGAAACACCATGCTCATACTGCCGACTAGCAGGGCAGGATTGCCAGCCGATTGTTTCGCGACGTGGAAAGTATGTCTTTCGTACTTCACCTTAACCAAAGGCATATGAATGGGCAACGGGCTGAAATGATTCAGGTACAAACGAAATCATGGTACAAGCACTAATACTCCGCCGGCCCTGCGCCGGTCGTCAAGAAAGCAGCAAAGTGAAAGTAACTCTACCAATGCCGTGCCGGGCGGATCAGCTTCAGAGACTACGATCGTCAATACCAGCAGCCATGGCCGTAGGAATGACGCTGCTGGAGCACGGTCGTGTGAATTTTATAATACTCAGTCAAATGCGCCGCCACCAAGGCAAAGCTATCAATATGCCTCGACGAGCTCAGACAGTAAGGTGGTATATTACGGTGATTCCTTCAACCTTGACTATATGTTGCAAGAAATGGGAGACCCGTTTGGTGCTTCCCGTAATGGGCGCACTTGGGAGGATGCACTCGAGCACCTATACTTCAGTCAACTAGGGGAGTCAACAAAAACACAGATAGAAGAACATTCTCGAAACCAGCGCCTGCAGCTGAGAGACATTGGTGCGCATAAAACATTCGAGAAGAATGTTAGTGACGACTTGATCAAAATTTTCTTTGAGCTGTGCTACCCTCAGTGCCCTATATTTGACCGGGCGGACTTTCAGCTGAAGTACGAGGCTGGGAGGGTGTCACCGTTGGTTTTGCATGCTATGTACTTCATGGCTCTTAATCATTGCAGCGAAGAGGTTTACAAGCGGGCTGGCTTTGAAAATAGATATTTGGCAACATTTACATGTTATCAGAGGGCGAAGACTTTATACGACACAAACCACGAATCTGACGCTATAGCGACTCTTCAAGCGGTGTATCTGTTGTCTTTCTGGTGGGGAAGTCCAATGGAACAGAAGGATATGTGGCATTGGACTGGCATAGCATGCAATCGAGCTCAGTCCCTAGGATTGCATCAATGGTTAGTCATTAATGGTAGATGCCGTGAGTTGGCTGACGTCTCTCCAGGAAAACTTATGTGGGGTTGAATGAGAGGAATAAAACACTATGGAGGCGGATTTGGTGGACTCTTTACGTATGTAGTCCTGATTCAAACTGAGACATCAGCTGAGTGTTGTAAAGGTCCATGACATCTCCGTATCAATTATGCTAGGACGGACACCGCACATCAATGATGCGTACTGCAGTGTGGAGATGTTGGGCGAAGATGATTTCGAAATATCAAACGATGGTTTGATCAAATCTGACTTGTTTAAAGAGCCAACACGTGAAAGTCGACTTTACAACATCTACTTAGCAAAATTATGTTGGAAAGGTATGTCTAGCTGGCTGTGTCTTCGGTTAAAACCTTGCTAAAATTGTAACAGTAAGTAACTGTTGGCTAAATATAGCTGGGGCACAACCCAGTGAATCAATGATTGTCAAAAGCCTAGACGATCTTACATCCTGGAAGGCGTCCCTGCCAGGAGAATTGCAGCATCGAGAATCTGCAGTCTCTGCGGAAGGTGGCCTCTGGGCTACCTTGATCAATTTAAGTTACTTGTAAGAAACATCCACTTTGAAGAAATGTCTCTAATAAAACTTTTAGCACTATGCAGGTTTTGATACGACGGAATGGTTTGGATGATCCTGATAGACTGAAGCTCGGATCAGTTGTGTTTGATGCAGCTGTGCAGATCGTGCGGCTATTGGAGGATATCGTATCGGCACAACTTCTTCCTTTTGCATTAATGCGCGGGTATGTTCTTCCCCTGCACGTTGATCTTGCTGAGAGATATTCATAAACCAAGTGCGCCGGCCGTTTTCGCCGCTCTCTCTGTTCAAATAGCCAACATGCACGGATGCCCATCCCATGTGGTCGATGTTTCGAAGCATAGAGCTCGACTCTGTATGATGATTATAAACAAACTGCAAGACCACTCGCCTCCACTCCTGTGGTACCATCGCCTTTTTGTACGGTTACTACGTAGTATGGGTTGCGAAATCCCTAATGAAGAAAGCCGAGAAGCTTCACATCGTTCCGGTCCGCCCGATCAGCGTCTACACGGGCTGCTGTCACCTACGACTGATACTCTATACAACAACCCTTTTGGGAACGGCCCACGAGAGTTTGATCCGGATGATGCTCCTACTGATCCATTGACCGGCAATCCAGCGTTTTGCGACTTTGGCCTGTCGGGGGTAGCAGCATCGTTTTTATTCTCCAGCTTCCTTAACAGCGACATAATTGACGGGACATCGCCGAATCTTGGAAACCATAGTCTTGATCCATCTCTCCTATGAAAAGTGAAAATAGTCGGCTCACCGCTGGAATGATCATTGCGATATGCAATTATAATGCATAACTTCTTTCAAACCGAACCCGCATCTCTTATTATACATATAAAACAGACGACACACAGACTGATATCATCTCCGATACCACATTCTAGTCACTTTCGTCCTCTTGATCTTCTTCTGCAGCTGAAAAATGGCATACATCAGAGCCTCCGGCGTCGGCGGACACCCCGGTACGTAAATATCCACGGGAACCACCCGATCAACCCCTCTGACCACACTATAGCTATAGTAATAGTATCCGCCCCCATTAGCACAGCTCCCCATGCTAATAACCCATTTCGGCTCCGGCATCTGGTCGTATAATTGCCTCAACGCCGGTGCCATCTTGTTTGTCACCGTTCCCGCAACGATCATGACGTCGGACTGGCGGGGAGAGGCTCGAAAGATGATTCCCAAGCGGTCTTGGTCGTATCGTGGCATGGAAACATGCATCATTTCGATCCCGCAGCATGCGAGGGCGAAGGTGAGGGGCCAGAGGGAGCCTTGGCGCGCCCAGTTGATCAGCTGGTCAGTGGTTGTTCTTCTTGTGTGATTAGCAAGCGTCGCTGGAATGGCTAAAACTTATGAAAATCGTACAGAAAGTATTCAAGTTTGCTGCCATCTCCGTCCTTTTTCGCGTTGATGCCCTGCTCAGGACTCAGGAGCTTAGCTACGGCGTGTGAATTCCAGTTTGAAGATTGCCGGGCTTGCTGGATCTTAGATGATAGAGGTGCCGATCGTCCATAGGCTAAGGGAATGCATATAGACGCTTGTTTCCATATTTGGGGTCTCAGTATTTGTGTCCGCATCGTTGTGGTTGTTGTAGACTCGTAGTCCACGAAGCCCTAAACCTCTGTGATCGACGAGCTAAGAATAGAATTTCCTTGGGAAAAAGAAAAAGAAAAAGAAAACAAAAAATTCAAAAAAAATATATTGTATTTTAAATTGAAGAGAACATTCGAATATATTATATAAAGGCATGTTTATATCGCCGACATGACGCTGAACCGCATGTCGGCGATATACAAATCCGTGCTTCCGCCCATATCGGCGATATGCCTTTCTCTTGTATAGAAGTTTCACCCAATTGCACTGCGCCAGTCTACCTGTATGAAGAATTGATCTTTCGGCAGAAACTAATCAATTGGCATGTTCTTCCCCTATGAGCTTCAGATTCTAACTAGAAATCCAAGAATATACATTATTGAGGTTACTCAATACTTACGACATAGAGACAACAAAACCAGCAATTTTACTATAGGTGCACACGTCACACTTTTCATAGGCATGCTGAAGAAAACCTTGAACTATGTTTCATTATCACTGCACAATATCGCTCTACATTTGACCATGCACTTCATATGGCCCATTGAAAGATATGGCCAATAATCCATCCCACGTCAGGTGCGGGGAGACAGCCGTCGATCGCGGGGACAACGACGACACATCGACTCTCACAACACCCCATCTACGACCTAAATAGTACTGCAAAAGCACCACCAGAATGGCAGCGTACCCACGCCCGGATTTCCAACGCCCAGAACTCAACTGGACGTCGCTCGACGGTCCCTGGGACTTCATCTTCGACGATGCAGACAACGGTCTATCACAGCGGTGGCACCACAAGGGAATCCCCGCCAACACCGCCATCCATGCCAAACGCCAAATCCAAGTTCCATATGCGTTTCAAACTCCCGCATCAGGAATTGACCTTCACGAGGCTCACGAGGTACTGTGGTACGAGCGAACGGCGAAAGATATTCGTACGGTGGACGAACTGGCTAAGGGGAATCGATTAGTGCTTCGCTTCGGTGCAGTAGACTATGATTGCACTGTCTGGGTGGATGGCCAGATGGTCGGAGGACATCGGGGTGGCTATGTCCCCTTCGAGATCGACGTAACTGATGCATTTGAAGCCCAAGAAGGCGTTCCAGCGGTCAGACGTCTAACGGTTCGGGTTAGAGACTCGCCGTCTGACCTTTGCCAGCCGCGCGGGAAACAGTATTGGGGCCCTGTCCCTGAAAGTATCTTTTACACTCCGACAAGTGGAATCTGGTTGTCTGTTTGGTTGGAGAGTGTGCCCAGAGTACGATTGGGCGGCAGCAGTGACGGCCTGGTCCTCCGGTCGGATGATATCGACCGGGGACAGCTTCATGCGCAGGCCGTTGTCTTAGGTCGCCCGGCAGCGGCAAAATTCCAGGTAGAGATTGAGGCAAGTCTAGGGGGTATCATTGTGAGTCGCAGTAGACAAGATCTGCCACAAGATAAAGACTACGTGAGTCTCGACGTGGATATGCGTGGGCCGGACCCTGGTTCGTTGAAGGAGAAGGTGTCCTTCAACGCTGATGAGTGCTGGCACGACGGAGTAGCGCTCTGGGCACCCGAGCATCCTAACCTGTATGACTTGGCTTTACGTCTGTATGATGCTTCGGGCAATCTACTTGATGTGGTCGAGACTACCACCGGCATGCGCAGTATTAGTTGGAAGAATGGCGACGGGACCTTCCGGCTCAATGGGAAACCTCGTTTCCAAACCTTAGTATTAGACCAAGGATATTGGCCAGAGACTGGCTTGACGCCTCCTTCGCAAGAGGCACTAAAGGCTGACATTGAGATGGCAAAGGCAATGGGCATCAATGGGTGCCGAAAGCACCAAAAGGTGGAGGATCCTGTCTTCCTTTACTGGGCTGATAGACTGGGATTTCTGGTCTGGGGCGAGATAGCGAATGCCTACGATTTTAGCGACGAATACATCTCTCGGTTCAACAGCGAGTGGATAGAAGCTGTCAAGCGGGATATCAACCACCCATCGATAGTGGCGTGGACCCCGTTCAATGAGAGCTGGGGATACCCTTCCCTGAAAGATAACATCGAGCAGCGGAACCATATCCGGGCGGTGTATTACTTGACCAAGTTCGTTCTATGACTCCTCCCTAATAATGCATTTTGCCTGTCATAGACTAACCAGTCTAATAGGACCCTGGATCCCACCCGACCCATCAATGACAACTGCGGCTGGGAGCACGTTTCGACAGATCTGACAACCTACCACGACTACTCAGATCACCCTGCACTGACCGCAACCTGTGCGGACTTCGACACTGGCATTCTAGGCCAGAAGTCAAATCGCGATATGTTCGTCGGTCTCATTCCTTCTGCGAGCTCTCAGCCCTTGGACCCCGGCGCTCAACATACGCCCGGCGCCCCAGTAATCTGTTCTGAATTCGGCGGTGTTAATATCATTCCCGCGAAGGGCACCGCCGCTGGCGAAAGAGATTGGGGGTACACTACCGCGAGCGATCCGGAAGACCTGCTGAGCCGTCTTGAAAAGTTGGTTATGGCTGTCGTCAAAGGAGGACATACGTGTGGCTTGGTTTACACGCAGCTGTATGTTCCAATCGTTCAACTCTTTTCTTTGCTGCCACATATTCCTTTGGTTATTATGTATATGTCGCCTGCTCTTTGGCGTAGGATGTGTGCGGTAGACGAAGCAAAATTACTAACAATTGATGCAGATGCGATATCGAGCAAGAGGTCAACGGCTTGTACTCGTATGATCGCAAAGAGAAAGTGCCGACTGCCAGAGTGAAGGCTATTATGGATGCAGCTAGCCAATACTACTACCAGCACGTAGCACCGAAGTAATCTCTCAGTAATGTCTCATGAGCAAGGAGAGGGTAAAATAACTATTATCAGCTGGTCTCTGGAGTCATGAACTGTTGACATCAACTATCTGAACGAGATCAAGTCGTGGACATCTCTCAAGTCAAGGGTTCTATATATAGATAATCAGGCAACTGACCAGCCATCCATGAGAATCCACGAGGACTAATTTTGAGTAGACACAGTATCGAAGATTCAAAGAATCAATTTTCTACCTAGTAGCAGTGGGTATTTGTATCATTGTCTGACAGCGAGGAGCTGTTCTTCAAAGTATCATTGATATCCTTCTATCCAAAACCAGACCCTTATTACCAAGTTTCAGAGCAGTTTACAGCCACGGCAAGCAAAACAGCAGACACAACCCACGAAGGCAAATGAAGGACAGCGATAGTATCCTTTCCGAGAACGAAAGGTAAGAAAAAGAAAACAGAAGCCAAAAGTTACTATTCTTAAAACAAGTTCCTGGTAAAACTCACACAGGGAATACTATCTCAAAACCTTGTGAAAACAGTCATACAATGATCATACGTAGATTAACCCAGCTTATCACAAGAGACACTATGTGCGTGAATAGTGGAATCTAATATCTGTATCAATTGACTTGGCATATAGTTCGAGGAATTAGGGGTTAGCTAGAACCCAAGAGAGTTGGAGTCTGACCTTCACGCTTATCAACCCACAGGCTGATATGTCCTTTTTTTGTGAGAGATTGCCACAGACATGTTGTTAATTATACAAAGAAAGAAAAAAGCATTATAGAGACAATCGATTGACAAAAGTCCATCACTGTGTACTACTTGTTTGATGCACTCACTATACCGGAATAACCACCAAACTAAATCCCCCGCCAGGCTAGGCAACACTAAGCCGAATCCAGTAAAGCACCTAAATTTCCAAGGTATCGGGTGGAGTCCATCCATATCGTGATTTATACAAAAGTTACCACCAACACCTCCGTCATCTTTAAATCCTACTCAACACCGGCAGCTCAGCTCTCCAATCAACTCCCCCTCCCCCTCCCCCTCCCCCTCCCCTCTAAGATGTCCTAAAAAAAAAAAGGAAAAAAAAAAGCCACAAATCTACAAATCAACCATGGTCCAACTAATCACAACAACCCGCATCCTCTCCGCCCTCGAAGCGATCCCAACCTCCGATCGCAAAGACCTCAATCTACCCAACAACCCGTCCCTCGATAGTCCCATCACCCATGACCAACTCATCCGTCTCTCCCGCTACTTCCGCACAGAAGATGTCGTCCCCAACAGCGCCCGAACCCTGAATGCCCTCCTCCAGGGAACGAAAGTCTACGTGCCGCCTCCACCGCCGAAACCCGAACCCGTACGTTCCATCCCATGCTTTTTTTTTCCTTTCTATTCTACAATCATCACACCCTACAAAAACCATTAAAAGTATAAAATATGCCAAAACTAACAATACAATTTATTTCTTCCCCGCATCAGAGCCCAGAATACCTCGCACTAAAAGCGCGTCTCCTAGCCGCCTATGAAACAGACACCTATAACCAGATGACGTCGTCATCCAACACGATAAATGGCCCATCACCCATCTTCGCTTCCTCGACCCCGACCGTTTCGGCACTCCATGACGAGGATGCATACTCGGATTCAGATACTCTTACGCCTGGGCTTGTGCTGAATATCTTTCTTTCGGTTGTGATTACCGGGTTCAGTGTTTATTGGGCGTTGACGAGCTTTTCGACGCCAGAGTTGTTGACGGAGGCTGTTTCATCGATCTGGGGCCAGAGCCAGAGTCAGAGTCAGGGGTCGAGGAGGGGTGGCGGGGTGAGTGAGGCTGTAAAGGTACTGGTGTCGTTTGGGGCTGCAGTGGCCGTGGGTGTCGCCGAGGTGACGATTTATGCGATTTATCTGGGTAAGGTGGAGCGGGCGAGGAAGAAAGAGAGGGGGCTGAAGGAGAGGAAGGTGGTTGTTGGGAGGGAGGTTCTGGGTGGGGAGGATGAGAGCGAGAGCGTGCAGCGGGTGGATGGGGAGAAAGAGGAGATTTGGGGGAGAGGGCCTAATGGGGGGTTGCGGAGGAGGGTGAGAGAGCGGTGGGAGGAAAAGGGAAAAGATGGGGATGCGGATTGATTGTAAGTTGCCGGTCCGCCGGTCTTCTGTTGACACTTGAACAGGATGCATGTGCATGTTCTTGATACCCCCCTCGGTCCCGCAGGACTGATTTGTATAATACATTGGTTTCGACCGCAAAATGAGATACACCCTTTTGGAAACGATTTATTTACTTCCATTTGATTGTCTTTCACCTACGTTTACCAAACGTGGACAGTCAGATTTTTGGGCAAGACATTAATATTGGTATTCATATTCCCTCTATATTAAAATCAAAGAAAACAATGTTTAACAGAAATGCTACATCATCGCTCAGTCGACGGCACTGATGTATGCTATGTTGCTGCCAGGTCATTAGTGATCATCAGTAGCGTGGATATCTACGGTCATCAAGTATGTTTTGTTGGTTTTGGTGGTCGTCTGCAATGTGCAGGTGGCTGTGCCTTGGTCAACAGCCCGATCGAAGTACGGGAGCACAAAAGGGAAAAGAATCAAACCCGTTTCTCTAACAGTAATGTGCCGACTGGAGCCTTGCTGCTGAAGCCGCCGTCACGGCTGAAGATCTTCTCGCCGCGCAGCCATGTCTCACGCACCATGCCGCGCAGGGTGCGACCCTGGTACGGCGAGCACTTGTTCCGGAAGAGCATGGTGCTAGGCTCCACAACCCACTCGGCAGAGTCGTCGAAGACACAGATATCGGCGTCGAACCCGGGGACGAGGTCGCCCTTCTGGCGCTCGAGTCCAACCTGTGCCGCGGTGTTGGCACAGCACAGGCGCACAATGTCTTGGAGGGCCCGCTTAGTGTTGGTATCCTCGGGGGCGGAGGTGAGACCCTTCCGGCGGCTGAGCTCTGTCCACAGGATCGGGAGACCCAGGCCCACAGAAGAGATGCCGCCCCAAGCGGAGGTGAAGCTACCTTGGTTCTTCTCGATAGCGGCGCTGCTCTTGGAGGTGCAACTGCCCGGAATATGAGAGGGAAGGAGCTTCAGATCCGGGGTGCACGGGGAGTGGTCCGAGACGACGGTCTTGATGATACCATCCGAGGCGTGGCGTTCCAATTCGTCCCAGAGGGCATCCTGGTTGAGCTGTGAGCGAATGGGTGGGCAGCACTTGTGGCGGGTATCGCCATCCCGGATCTCCTCGGCGGCCAAGGATAGATAGTGGAAGCAAGTCTCTGCAGTGATAGGGATTCCATCTGCACGGGCTTTCTTCAGAAGTGGAATGGCCTCCATAGCCGATAGATGGACAATGTGCAAAGGAAGCTTGGGAGCCAGGTGGGCCAAGGACAGGATCTCTTCAACGGCACAGGTCTCATAAGAGGAGGGACGAGATGCTAGGAAAGTAGAGTATGCTTCCGCGGGGCCTTCTGGGGTCTGGGGTTGGTCAGACTGAGAGGATGTGCTGGGGGGTACCATTTCCGCATGGAACATGAGGGTGGTGGGCTCATCAGCCAGTTCCGCCATAGCCTTACGGATGTCTTCAGAAGAGACAGCGGGGAATTCGTCAACCTACAATGGTCAGTACGGAACCTTGCTGAGAGAGGGTTGGTCTACTTACCCCACTGTCGATGAGGAAACCCTTGAAGCCGCGGACACCTTCGTTGACGAGGGCCTTGAGTTCACCGGCGTTGCCGGGGATGATACCGCCATAGAAGCCGACATCGACCCAGCACTTGCCTTGGGCAGCGTTCAGCTTCTCCTTGAAGCCCGACACGGTGGTTGTGGGCGGGATGGCATTCAGAGGCATGTCAATGACGGTGGTGACACCACCGAAGGCAGCAGCCTGGGTACCTGTGTAGAAGCCCTCCCATTCCGTGCGGCCGGGCTCGTTCAGGTGAACATGAGCATCGACCAAACCGGGAAGCAAGACATGAGGCGAATAGTCGACATAGGGTGTCCCGTCAGGAAAGTCAGACGCAGGAATGACGGAGTCGAAGACCGCAGTGATCTTTCCCGTGGTGCGAGAGATAACGATTGTTGCTGACGTTAAACGGCCCGAGATGACAGCTCGAGACGATGTCACCACGGTGATCGAGGGTGTTTGTTGAGTCTCCATGGTTGAGGGGGAGGGTATCGATAGGAGTGGCAACAAGAAAAAGAGGTAGAGAAGATAGGAGGGGGAAAGGAAGAGGTTGAGGGGAGCCCAAAGAGGATGATGACAGTGTGTGGGTGAAAAGATAAGGATGAGCCCAATGAACTAATAAGAAAGACGTTTCAGAACGGTTTAGGAGGCAAGGGATCCTGATTTGGGAAGCCCTTGAAGTCGGACTGATAAGGACTCAACTCTGAGAATGAAGAAATTCGATATAAAAGGAGAGGGGCACGGTATCGCAATCCGGGGTATCGATAAGGGTTTTATAACCATTTCTGATCATCTCCAGCGTCCGTGGGAGCCCCTAGTGCCTTTTTTTTTTTTTTCATCTCCGAACTTTGGCCCCGTTTTCTCCTCCAACGATAACAATACTGATCGAGTAATCGGGTAGGGAAAAAAGAAAAAAAAAAAGTATAACCAAGGGATCCACTCCACAATCAATCGGGTCCACCGGTGCCACCGGATCAGTATCGGGGGTTTGTCTTACTCGATCAAAATCCCGATAAGCCTTTCTGACTGTCGGTGTACTATTCAAGTCTCTCGTCTTTCCCCCCAAATATGACACCCTCATCAGCCAACTTGGTCCCTCATCGTAGGGGGATTCGTGAACAGAGAGAAGCTAGAAGAGTCCATGTGACCCTCGATACCCTCACTATTACCGTTTCGGGTACTGGGAAAGTTCTTGGTCGCCTCGTAAAATCCTGTCTAGGCTAGGTCTCGCCAGTCTGGCTGCTCCCCCTCAACCGTGGATTTGCATCGGGCACCTCCGGCATCCGCCATCGGCTCACTCCCTGCAACTCATTTTAGTCCCAGTCTTTACTCGATCAAAATTGGTCATCTTTCCCCTTCAGGAATTTTCTTTACTCGATAGCTTCATGTAGTTGGACAGTGACCTCGGGATCATATGTACAACGCAGTGCGAAAAATCGTTATGCAGGCAGGCACTTCGCATGCGCGTGAGCGTTTCCCTGCCCTCAACCAGTCGGCTAAACATTCCCTTTGCAGGATCGGAGGCCCCCGTTGGACACCACGTCTCTATACTATTCCGCCTTAAACGATGAGGGGGCGTGATGGAGTCAGTAGGTACTTTGGTCCCTGTCACTAAAAGTAGATCCGACAGGGGGAAACTCATAAATTACCCGGGGTTTACCAGTAAATTGGAAGTAATAATATAATAATCCTACTTCCTTCCCGAGCCACCACCAACTTTTAGTAGGGTCTCATCCGAACGCCACCCAGCTAAGCCTTCGTTTTGCGTCAGGGCACCTAGCCGAGGCCGTCTGTCGAACCGCGCCATCCAGAGTCAACGCCGCTTCCAGGTAAATAGCCCTCCGTAGATCCTTCCAGCATCGCATCAGAACGGTGTTGCATGATGCTAAAATGATCCGCAACGGCGAGTAGTTGTGTAAAATTCCAATAGACCTGGCAATTGACTTTTGGAGTATCCACTTTTCGGACGAATCGACGTTCTGTTGTATACTACCGGGCAGGGATTAACTATACGTTAGTTCCCTGACACCAAGGAGGAGAAGGGTAACAAAAGCAAAAATAACATGAAATCTGGTGCTTCAACCGGTCATCAGTGTCCGATTCAGCCTCAAGAGAGATGTTGGTACCTGGCTGACATTCTCCAACCAGGTTCAGGTTCACTTCGCTTGTAATACCCAATTTATTTATTTATTTATTTTATCTTTTATTCTTTTATTTTTTTTTATTTTTTTTTTTATTTTTTTTGGTTTGGATTTTCCATACAAACTTTTGCTCATGCGTCATCTTATCTATCGGGAGGATGGCATACACAATAATAGATAACTGTAAGGAAAGCCTGAAAAGTGAGCTCCGTCAGCAAAAGGCGACAGTTATGTTGTTGAGTGAGGTCTCTCCTCTGAACGAGGCAGAACAAATGATACAACTAACCCCCAGTCACGGTCTCCCGTGACTTTCCTTTTCAGGTTATGCCAGGTTAACCTCTGATGTGCAACGAGCTCTACATAGCCTTGCTTTTTTTTTTTTTTTTTTTTTTTTTTTTTTTTTTTTTTTTTTTTTTTTTTTTTTTTTTTTTTTT
>ML736421.1:0-30715 GCA_009193595.1 Aspergillus bertholletiae | reverse complement strand
AAAAGGAAAAGGTAAAAAAAAAAATTGTCTCATATCTTAAACTTGTCGTCTGTTTTTCTTTATGTACTCCGTACAATACCATGTTTCCTACCACTATGGAGGTACCCCCAGTTTCCACTTCCACCTCCATTTAGTATCTTTTTTCATCTACTTTAGCGTATTTGATCACTGTCATGAGAGTGACAGAAGCTATTCCACTTTAAGGTAAACATCCATCACGTCAGACGCTTACCTTACTTATAAAAGACGGCGCTCAGGACCACTGCATCCCCATCATCCTAGTCCATATAGGTCAAGTAAATACAGTACGAGACATTTATCAAACGTAGCCTACCAATGCTTATATACTACGTACAGTGCCTTCCAACGGTGTAACTTGAATTGTCCCCTCCAAGAAAAGAAAAGAAAAAAAAAAAAAAAAAGGGAAAAAAAAGTTTCCAATATCTCGTGGCAAAAAAAGTCGGTGCACATTCCTATGGCCACATGGACAATTGTATGTGGATTGGATTTTTCAAGTAGCCGCCAGTTACCACAATTTGAACAGCTATGCCATCAGCCGAGCACCTATTTTGACAGTGTGCCTTGTTTGATTAATTGGGGGTATTATTGGATTCTACCTTGTTTTACCAAATTCAACACTGATTGACTGCCTCACATGGGGCCTGAGGCAATTTGCAAAAATGGATCCATCCAATTGTCCATTGACTGATCTGGGGTCATCTGAGTCCGGGCAAAACCAGTAATACTATAAGTAGTATGGATCCGCCGACAAACTCCGGGCTCTGTTTGGTAATTACGGATGATTACGGGGCCCGATTTGGGCAGAAACCGCTTCTAGCTTAAGATCCCTGACACCGATGCCACAGCGATCGGTAATTATATACATCGGGTGACGGGACGATCTGAATTGCTCTGTCCGCAGTGGTATGATGTGCCTCATTCCAGCCCCAACTGGCAACTATCTTACTACTAGTAGCAAACAGATGACCTTGCCAAATCATCCACCTGCAGTCGGGCTTACAGCTCCTATTACTAAGTGCTTTCTTTTAACTATCCATCCCCCTCCACACAAATCTCTATTACTGTCAATGTTACGAAAAATATGACGCTTCTCACTAACCTCATAATCAAAGCGTCGATATACAGAAATCCCCACGCTCCCGGGAAAGGAATCACAGCCACGGTAATGTTGTTTTACAACAAGCTAATTCACTAGCTAACTAGCCAGCTACGACGATGATCGAATTTATGGCATCTCACAGATTGCGTACAATCTAGAACCCACACCCCGGGAAACCGAGTGATACTGGTACGAACCAGAGGCAAATCTCTGGGGTGATGGTACTTGACTATTTGACCGTCGTAAATATAGTGATATTTACTGATTTGAGGCTGAGACCGCTGCCATCACGAAAACAAATCAAGATGGTTTGTGAATGCAAATAGTTGATTTAGCTCAGACAGAGACTTCGTCAAGTGAGAAGTTAAGTAATAATACATTCCAAGGCTGTGTCAAAATGTGAAGGGGTATAAAAAAGAAGTCGAAGGAGACAAAAACAACACTAAGAAAAAAAAAAAAGGAAACAAACATAGGAGAGGGAAGGAGGGACATGAAGAATATGGGAAAGGAATCATAATTCCCTGACTTCATCGTATACCGACCAAAATAGCCAGCTGATAGTCAGAGTAACAAATATAAAATGGACATAACTGATGCCTTTACATCGTCTAGATGACAGGTCGACAATTCATCAAAACATACACAGCGACAGAGCGCTTTGGGGACACAGTAGTGAAGCTGGAGACACAGGACCAGTGTGGCTCTGGCAAGCATTAGACGCACGCAAGTTTTCCAATAAAGTATAGACAAGTCATCTGTATGCTGCCGAGCTTCTTAAATCATGTTTGTTGTAGGCCCTCCTTCTGTATTGCGGGGCTTACTTTTCTCAGGAGAACTTGCCCTGGTGTTATCATCATCCAAGCGCCGCCTCCATTCCGCGAGGCTGTCACTTAGCCCTGTCTCTTTGGTGGGAGTCCGGTCGAAGTCAGACTGGGTACTTAGCCGATAATTGCGGTTAGTGCTCTCCCAGTGGCTACGCAAGGTCTCCAGCTCGTTGGCCAGGGAGTCCAAAGCCATAGAACCACGATTGTCAGGGAATGGGTCCTCTTGTGACACAGTGCTGTTGGCTCTTGACCTGCTTATGGTATTGCTCGAGGCGTTGCTATAGGTCCGTGAGATACCGTTCATATTTTGGCCATGCTGGGACTGCCGACGGTAATGCCCAACCGAAGCTTCCACTTGATCTAAAAGCATATTGACCTTCTGTTCAGCATCTGAGGCGCGGCCTTCGAGGAGAGAATTTTCGTGTTTAAGCTGGTCCAGTTCGGCGCGACTCTTCTCCGCAGAGGCCATTAGCTGTTGTTGGGAATTTTCATATTCCAGCTGGGATTTTTCCTTATCGGCCTCAGCGGCGGAGAGATCCTCCTTCAGTTTGGCGATCTCGCTTTCGAGTTTTGCGATAGAGGACGAAGTGTCTTGCTGTAGATTGTCCAGAGACTTTTGAAGCTGTGCGCGTTCAGTCTCCCACTCAGTTTGAGAAGGTTGCGTTTTGTCACTCTGGGCTGCTTCCAGCTCTGATTGAATCTTTGCATTCTGGGACTTATAACGGGTAAGCTCATCCTTCATCCGCTTTAACATCTTTTCAGTTCCCTTAACATAATGAACGGCTGACTGGTAATCGTTTTCAAGTTGTTCAAGCTTCTCCTTATATGCACGGTCGGCTTCTTGCTCGCGAGTCTCAAATGACGCTTTCATTTCCTCATGAGCCTTTAGACTGGTCGAAAGTTGCTGCTCCAGCTCACGAAGTCGACTCTGCTCAGGTGTTCCAAATCGCGACCCGGGGGAATCTAATCGAGGAGAACGCCTGCTATCAGAATAGTTGACTCCACGCTCACCAAGAAGATCTTTGAGCGCTGCGTGCTGGATGGCCAAGGCGCCAGACTCGCGTTGATGGTTCTCAAGGTGGGTCTTCAGCTCCCTGTTCTCAGCGGCATGAGACTGGCTGTCTTTCATAGCTGTCTGGAGCTGCCTGCGAAGCTGTAAACCTTCTCTACTGGCCTGCTCCTGGTATGCTTCTAAGCCTGCAATCCTCTCTTCTGCACGACGGAGCTTATCTGCAGCCTCGTCTGCAGCTGTCTGGCTAGCCTTCGCCAGCTTATTTGCTCTTTCCACTTGTTCCTCCAAGGCAGCTACTCGTTGGTCTGCGAGGGATCGTATGGAAGAATCTGAATCAAAGGATGATGCGCGGTCAAGTCCTGTCAAGAACGCATTCTTGTGTGTCTCAGCTTCCCTGGCATTGCTTTCGGCGAGTTCTTCTGCATCGTGGAGACGGCGGACAATATTCTCAAGCTCTGCATTCTGTTCCTCATGCTCTGATCTCAGCTGCAGCAATTTTTTCTCTAACCCTTCCCGGCGTTCACGCTCCTCTTCCAATTGTTTCTCGAGAAGGGCTGCTTTACCAGAAGACGCAGATACGGCCTCTCGGAGCACGCCCAGATTAGTACCAAAGTCTTTGAGGTGAGTTGAAGAGTCTTCCACCTTCTTCATTAGCTCCTCCTTGTCCAGGGCCAATTGTTTTGCTGAGGATTCGGCCTCAGCTCGTAGTAAGGCCTCCTCCCTCATAGAAGCTTCCAGCTGATGTAATTCTGCACGCAAGCTCTCGGCCTCTAAAGCATTGTTTTGCATCTCGAGTTCAGCTAGGCGTCTCCTGGTAGCTTCACAAGTCTCTTCAGCGAGCTCTCTGCCCCGCTTTTCTTGTTCGAGCTCATTTGTGATCGTATCCAATTTTGACTTGAACTCAATTTGAGATGCAAGAGCTAGAGCCAACCTTCTGCTAATATCAGTGCTTCTCTCCGTCATCACTTCTTCAGGATCCTGAGAACGTCCATCAGGCTGCGGGGTTCCTCTTTGACTACCACCATGAGCAGCAAGTTTGGCGCGAGCATACGCCGCCTCGTTGACGGCTACATCTCTTTGGTGCTCAACTTCAGCAACTCGCTTGGAAGCTATAGCAGCTTGCCGATCTACAGTTGCTTGCATTTTTGCGAGCTCCGCCCTCATTGCGAGAAATGCTTCGATCAAGGGGCGGTCTTCGTCAGCGAATGAATCGCCCGCCCGCTCGTCTAAAGTTGGGCTACTTGAAGGATTTGGTGTGTAACCAGCTTTCTTAGCCAAGGCAAGCTCGGAGGCATACCATGCATTACGGCTTTTCGCCGCCTCGAGTTCTTTAATTAAAGCTTCTTGATGAGCCGTTAACCTTGGCGATCGGGGTTCATCACCTAGAGTCTTTGAATTCCGATAACCTCGAGAGTCTACCGAGCCATCAATACTAGCGTTTCGACCCAAAACAGATTCATCAGCACTATCCATAGAGCTGCGCTGTCGGTGTTGGCGCAGCGAGCGTTGCCTGGTCGGTGCACTAATCAGGGGAGCTGCCTCACCAGCCTCCATAGCCCGGGCAGACATTCGTGATTGCTGAGTAGGTGTGCGACGTTCTCCTGCTCCAGATCCAGAATCGTGAACCGGCCTAGCCTCTTTCGGAGATTCTTTGGCAATTGGAGACTCCCTATCCCGATCAGCTCCCATCGCTCGAACGGTATCCACTGGTGGACCACCGTACGAGCGATCCATCTTTGTAGGGGTTTTGCTTCGTGGGTTCATAACGTTTTGGGGCGTGCTTCCCCGAGGGCCAGGGGTGGGAGCTTGTCCTGGGGGAGGAGGTCCTGCAGGAGCCTGGGCTATAGAGGCCCTCGGGAGTCGAGACCCAGGCCCCGAGTTAGGACCAACGTCTGCCGGTCTGCTGGTAGGGCTCATCATGCTTTCCCGCGTGGTACCTGGTCGTCGTGGATCCGGAGGCTGATTATGCGCTTCGCGAGAGGTACGGCCCGTCTGAGGGCTTTGTCGGTCTGCACTGCCCTTTCGCATACCAGGTGGGGGCGCTCTATCTCCATTTGGTGCCTCGGTTGGATAGCGAATCTTCGATGTGTCGAGGACGTAAACCATACTAAGTTCCACGGGGTCCCTTGGTGCAGAGCTTGGTTCACCCGCCATGACGATGATCTGCTTTCCAAAGGCCGTCATACTGTGTCCAGATCTTGGTGATGGGGCAGGTCCCATGTTCTGAAAAGAATACCACCGCCGAGTCGTGATACGGAAAGCTGCCAGATCCCCAAGGTCGATCCCCTCGTCAGTGCGGCCGCCAAATATGTACATGACATCGTTTACCAGGGCCGCTGCATGCCCTTCTCGCGGTGTAGGGATAAACCCAACGCAATCGAGTTGAGTCCATTGGTTAGCGCGAGGATCATAGGTCCAAACGTCGTTAAACCACTGTAAGCCGTTCGTTCCTCCGAACCTAGGCGAGAGTGAGTAAGCTATATTTTATTAGGCTCGGCAAAGTCTGGGCGCAAGACTTACAGATACAACTTGTCATTGAAGCTTACAATTGTATGGTTCGTTCTAGCCGGGGGGATCTGGCCCGGAGGCGGTCCACCATCGTGGCTGCTGCGGATCAGAAACTCCCACTTATTCGCCGGATTCTGCAACTGGTTAAGGTCAAATGCGACCAGGTCGTTAAAAAAGTAACCTTCAACCTGCCCACCAAAGACGTAAATCTTGGAGCCAAGGATGTTCAAAGTGTGTCCATAGCGCCCAGCGGGCCGGGGCCCAGGTGGTATGGCACGCGACCATTGTCGGGAGGCTGCGAGACATAAAATATTAGGACACATTTGTTCCAGCACGGGTTTTAACGTCAGCACGTACAGGTGTTCAGTAAATAAAGCGTGTCATCCAGAGTATCGGTTTCTTCCTCCTTTGTATCGCCGCCGAATACAATGAAAGCATTACCAACTAGCAAGCTTGCATGGCCGACTCTGGGACCGGGTCCCTCCGACACCGTAGCAATTGGAAAGCATGAGAGATTTCCGCCGCTGCTTTCAATCATCCAAAGATCCCCTTTGACAGTTGATCCGTCTATCAACCCACCCATCATATAGATATCTCCTTCCTTCGAAGCAACGGCATTTATAGCGGCGCCATAACGGGGAAATGGATTCGTTTGGGGTGTGGAGAAATTTAAACGCCGTTGTGACCATGGGTATAGTGAAGCACCGGGGCTTGTGTTGGGAGAATTGCTGTTCATCGATTGTTGCGGCGGCCGTTGAATCTGTAAATAATTAGCCATGCTGCATGGGGTCGAGAGGCATTGCCCTGCGACTAGCGAAATGTACAGCTGTCATTTAACAAGAAACTAAGGGAGCATGGAGTACCAACCTGTGACTCGGATTCGGCTCTTTGTCGTAACCGCTGCTGTTCTGGGCTGTTGATACTGCTCACCGAATTCAGAGAATTATTGTAGCTGCTGCTCGGGGTCGGCGTTTGCGAGTTGCTCCCCTCCCGCTCTTTTACTCCATTGGGCGCTGGCGGTGCATTTGCTGACGCTCCTTCGGAAGTGTGGAGGGTTCTGTTCGCCGCAGGAAGGGTAGTATTTTGCTGGCTCTTTTTGGATTTAAACAAGAATGCCATCGTGATAATTGAATCGTAAACGGTCGTTCAGAGTACAAGGTTGAATAACGGTACCGGGAAAGGCAGAATCCAATTCGCGTTGAAAGCCAAATAAGGCTGCTTTGTCAAATGGAGTCGAAACAATTCTCAAGAATACAATGGCAGAATCAAATCAAACCGGCCAAAAGCAATCAGCAACAAAAGGAGAAAAAAAAGGAAAAAGAAAAAAGGGCACCAGGCTGTAGAAAGCGAACGACGGAACCCAGCCGGAATTCAATCAGGTCTGGATACGTGCCTTCCCGTCGTCGAGCGGTGGTCAAAGTGCTAAGAGGAACAATGGAACCGTCCCATCCAAGCCACGGAAAACCCTTTGAAGTCGCTCAGCGTCTTGGAGCGGAGGGCGACAATGCTCCTTCTATTCCCAAAACAAATCCTCGAATGCGACTCCGGGGGAGCATGAGTGACTTATACAGGAAACAAGGTAAACAAGGGCGGGACAAGTGGAAGAAAACGAAAAGCCCTCACAAACAAAAAGAAAAGGCGAAAGAAGCCAAGGGGAAAAATAACGATGCGAGAATGGGAGGAAACGGGCCCTGGGACATGGATACTGGAGAAGAAAGAGGGAGTGAGAGACAGGAATAATGCGAGGCCCCGGCGTTTCAAAGTTCCCTAACCAGCATTAATTAGATAATTATTTTGATTTTCTTTTAAGAAATGTTGTTGATCCAAACGGTACAGTCGCTCGAGTTCCTAGTTAGGGGTTACCGCCTTTGAAGTAAGGTAATACTGTTTGTTACAGTTAATGGTGGTCGGCGGAGAATCTCATACATAATTGGACTACGAACCACTTGTAAGATGTAGGCTGGTCACATTATCATGCATAATTTTCTAACAACCAGAAGGAATTCTGGATCCATCACTGAATAGCTTTCCGAAAGTTTTTCGAGTTCAATCCCCATGCCAGTCTATTCATATTCCATGAATCACTACTCGGATATATTCTATGATAGACTAGGTATATGAGAGAGTAGGTATGGGGTTTGGGGGTGATTGTATAATTTAGGTGTCAAACCCACAATACAAAATCCTAATGAAGACTAAACAAGAATAACCTTTGCACACTATCAGACTGGGTCCTTGTGCTTCTTGTGTCTGCTTTCTTTCTTTCTTTCTTTTTTTTTTTTCTTTTTCCCTCCCCCTCCTTTCTATATTTATAATGGTAGGTAGTAGGGAGATATTTGTATTTCCCCTTATCCAGGTCATGATGTGATATCTTAGATCCAATACTCCAGTGATGATGGAGTATATCTTACTATATAGTCGGTAAATGCATCCTTCCGAGGTAGCCAGCATGGAAGTCCCGTGGTTTCCAAGATTGAGGGAGTAGAATTACGATGATCTCTGTTTATTTCCACTTTGATTTATGTAGATTTCCCATTGGTCGTTGAGTTCGTGTACCTTACAGGTAACAGTCTGTATGATCGATGCAGGAACGAAACATTTGAACATCATCATCACCATCCCCATATGGAGTCACTATACCAGCATTGCAGAATCTTTGTCATGCGGACAGATTTCTTCTGCTATGCTCCAAACAATTACTCGCCCACTTCTCCTTCTATCTTAATCAAGGCGTCGACCCGTGAGGGCTGATCGTATCGGTCAGGCCCTGTCCCTTTTTTTGTAATGGAGTTTTATTTATTTGCCTTTCACTATTCCTTCTTTTTTCTTTCTTGCTTTCTTTTTTTCTTCTCCACCCCACCCTTCTCTTCTCTCTCTTCCTTTTTTTTCGGCTGACTGACGAGATGACGAACGTGCCAAAAGACTGGACGGTTGGGTACCAACCAATGGATCCAGTTTGCCCCTAAACTTAGAAACTATACACGACTAAGTCAGGGACGGTGCCAGAAAAGGGCGGAGCCAGGGGCTGAAAGAGCCGACAAACCTTCTCAAAAGGGGGGGCTGGCCGCTGGTCAGGTTCGATCCAAAAGTTCTCTTGGTCAAGCTCCAAGTGAACTAAAACTGAGTGGGAGAGGGAAAACGTTTAAATCATGAACCTATCAGAACCCGGGAGATTCGCTTAGCTGGTTACTAGGAAGGGATGGAGAAGCGCAAGTCACTGGCTTGGTCCAATAACCCGCCTCATCGCTAATCCCAATGGAACTCCATCCCCCTTTTTATTTTATTTTATTTTTTTAACTGGCTATCCTGAAGCTTCATTTCAAGTATGGTTCCACACAAAATGCAGTGACTGGAATGAGCATTTTTTGTGTCAGGTTCTGTTCTTTATCTATGGCCTTAGTGAAATAGGACTCGTATTAGCGAATATCCGTCACATAATACGGATTGGCTGGCCACTTTCACAAGTAACAAGTAGCGCGGGATGGGTTCCTGAGAATGTGATCACGCATTGACGGAGTACCCCGAATTACCCCCCATGTTGACACCTTGACAACATATCTACGACTAAGATAGTACTATACCTGAAAACCCAAAGTCAGATTAAGTTGCTAATTGTTTTAATTCTATAATCACTGATGACCATGGCAACCCGTTTCTCCGTACCTTAATATTATCTGTAGGGTGGGAAGAATTACTCAGAGCTTAATCTAGCTAGGGGTTTGTTTGTTTGTTTGTTTATATACAAGTACTCTGTACTCCGCCCACAGTAAATATGGGTGGGTATGGTTCTAGAGACTGACATGATCCCAGTTTATGATAATCAAAGCACCGATAATTGGTGGATAGTGTATTCTCCTGAATGATCTCTCGTACGAAGAGATTGTTTCAACTTTCCTTATTTTGTCCTGGTCCAATAGGATCCCAAGGAACCAGAACCATGATGGGGGATCCTGTCAGCATCTATCGATGGGCCCCGGTATCAGGTGGTACTATATTGTGGACCAGGATGAGGTTTTAACTCAGGACAGGGGAATATCAGGATTGCCAACAATGCCAAGACCAATACTCTTTTATCTTGGGTGTACGGAGTACCTGTTTGGGAGGTAGATTGTACATGGACGCACGTGGTGCCGACTGCTACCTAACTAATTGCACTTAGTACGAGTACGTATGACGGCACCAGGAACTGTCCTGCAGGGTGCTCGAGTCCAGAGTATTACTAAGTATAGTTAGACTGCTATTATTTATACATTATCCCACCTCGCTACTCACTAGTATGAGGGTCTGTAGATAGGCAGCTACAAATGTCGTATACAGGTTGAATACCTCCACCCCCATCTTTCGTACAAAGAGGTACGGTGAATAAAACCGCCTAATATTGTAATGATCTGTGGAGTAACTAAACCTAGTATTCTGCCTGATGTAATTCTATGGAGAAAGCGGTGCCCGGAGCCTTAGATATTCCGACCGTTCTGTGCCAAGACATTGCGGCTAAAGCTCATGAACCTCATTGCTACCAAAAAAGATATCGACAATCCATAGTTTCTGAAGCTCTGGGTTTGCGAGAGAGAGTTTGTCATCTTTGGCATAAAGGAGCAGGGGATATACTTTTTTTCTCTGGCCCTTCTGCTGAAGAGGCAGCCCCAAACCTCTCGCAACACTAAGCCCTCGGGTTACTGACCACGGACGGCTACAGATTAGGGACGATATTCCGCTGCTCTTTGTGCACGCACCGTGGCATGATAATTGCTAAGGTGAGAGCATACATGTGCATCTGCCCCACCATCAGATACATCGAATAGCCATAATCTATCATATCCACAACTTAATTGTTAATGAATCACTTCTAAATCCACACCCTTTCCAGACTTTGGCCATTCGAGGAACTGGCACGCCTCCACGTCCCGGCTTGAACACGATGATACCAGCATAATGAAGGATCCCAACTTAGATACGGAACAGAAAACCATTATGGAGCCCCAAGAATCTAGCGGTCACGCTGAACCCCGAAAGAACAACACCAAATCCGTTCGTGTAGCCTTCGGCCCGGACTTGGAAACACATATCCCTCCACGCGATAAGTCACCCGCGCCTGGGCCAGGGCACCACAGATCGTTTACCACCGTGGAATGGAGACACCCCCCTGTAACCACTCACGACAGGCCGACGAGTTCTTCGGCAGGTGAAGGTCCAGCTGTCATAGAAGATAACCCACGGTTGATATCTGATCGGGCGTCGGATTCAGCACGGCCTTCGACTTTGAAGCGGGCTAAAAGTGACTATGGGCCAAGACTGGGGTTTGACAAATCCGCTCCTGGAGAGGATGAAGAGGATTTTGCCATGCGCCATGGATGGCAGGAAGAGTACACTTCGAGCGAATACCTTAAAATCTTACACTCGGTAAGTAGAACGGCGATGCGCTGCTTTATATGGAGTATCCTCTGATGGCCCTAGAATTTTTATATGTATTTCACGGAAAAACGCCATGAGACAAACGGCATGCCGAGAGATCCCGTGGGAAGCTGGCCCAGCCAGGACTGGCGCATGAAGGACCGTTTGAAAACTGTTTCCGCCGCCTTGGCCATATGCTTGAACATCGGTGTTGATCCCCCAGATGTGGTCAAGACGAACCCTACGGCTAAGTTCGAATGTTGGGTTGACCCAACATCCACTACTGGTGGCGGGCAGACCAAGATAATGGAGCAGATCGGAAAAAAGCTGCAGGAGCAATATGAAACACTTAGCTTAAGAACTAGGTACAAGCAATATCTCGACCCATCTGTTGATGAGACGAAGAAGTTTTGCATATCACTTCGTCGTAACGCCAAAGACGAGAGAGTTCTTTTCCATTATAACGGCCATGGTGTCCCTTTACCCACCCAATCTGGTGAAATATGGGTTTTTAACAAAAATTATACTCAATACATCCCAGTGTCCTTATATGACTTGCAGTCCTGGCTTGCAGGCCCCAGCCTTTTTGTTTTCGACGTATCACATGCTGGGAATATTGTCCAGAATTTCCACACATTTGTTGAGAAACATGAGAAAGAGAATGTTGAAGCAAAGAAGCGGGATCCTAATGTGATCACCCAAAACTATGGGGATTGCATAATTCTCGCCGCGTGCCAGAAGAGCGAGTCGCTTCCAACCAACCCCGACCTTCCCGCCGATCTTTTCACTTGTTGTTTGACGACACCCATCGAGATCGCTCTGAGATACTTCATCCTCCAGAATCCTTTGCAGAGTAACATCTCCATTGATGATTTCCGAGTCCCGGGCCGCTTGCAGGACCGCAGGAGCCCTCTTGGAGAACTAAACTGGATTTTCACTGCTATTACTGACACAATCGCGTGGAATACCTTGCCACGAGCTCTGTTTAAGAAGCTCTTCCGTCAGGATTTAATGGTAGCGGCCCTCTTTAGAAATTTCCTGCTTAGCGAACGGATAATGCGCACATATAAATGCCACCCGATATCGTCACCTGAACTGCCAGAAACACACCATCATCCACTGTGGAAAAGCTGGGATCTAGCAGTTGAAATGGTTTTGGCTCAGCTTCCTGCACTCATTGACCATGAAGAAGGCCGTAGGCAATATGAATACCAGCACTCCACCTTTTTTGCTGAACAGCTTACTGCTTTTGAGGTATACCTGTCATCTGGACCCACGGAGAGAAACCCGCCGGATCAGCTACCTATTGTCCTGCAAGTCCTTTTGAGTCAAGCTCACCGACTGAGAGCCTTGATTCTACTCAGTAAGTTCCTGGACTTGGGACCCTGGGCCGTTCATCTGGCTTTGAGCATAGGTATCTTCCCTTACGTCGTTAAGCTTCTACAGTCGGCAGCTCAGGAGCTGAAACCTGTTATGGTTTTCATATGGGCAAGAATCATGGCAGTCGACCATACAGTCCAGAATGATCTGCTGAAGGATAATGGAATCCACTACTTCATCTCTATTCTCAACCCGTCATCACCCATACCTGTGGGAAATGCTAGCGAGCATCGGGCTATGTGTGCATTCATTGTGTCGATATTTTGCAAGAATTACCCCCAGGGCCAGAACGTGTGTCTTTCGGCAGAGCTCTTTGACTCTTGCTTGAGGCATCTGATGGACGTTGAAAACCCTTTACTGCGCCAATGGTCGTGTCTTTGCATTAGCATGCTTTGGTCTGATTTCCCGGAGGCAAAGTGGATGGGAATTCGATGCGCGGCACCTGCAAGACTCTGTGAGCTCAATTTTGATCCTGTTCCAGAGGTCCGAGCCGCAATGTTGCATGCTGTCACAACATTTTTGGGTATCCCCGATTTGACAGATCAAGTGGCACAGATTGAAGAATCTCTAGCCATGGCCGTTCTACCAATGGCATCAGATGGTAGTGTACTTGTCCGGAAAGAGCTCCTGGTATTCTTCTCGACTTTCGTGAGACGCTATCAAAACAAATTCCTAGTTGCCGCATATGAAGAGCTGCAGGATGAGAAGCAGAGCCTTCTCATCAAAGTTGATCAAGCGACACCTAAGGGTCAGTCCTCCGAGGATGCACCAAATGGTTCCACAAATGGTCCGCTTTCGAGCTACAAATCGCAGAAATTGTCTCGTAATTCTACTTTCGGCACAATTTGGAAACAGCTCCTTATCCTTTCTGTTGACCCACATCCGGACATCGCACAGGATGCCGCTACAATCGTTGATCATATTCATTTGTCCCTCGTGCAATCCCCCATGGCATCGCTAACTGAGAGGATTCGGCAAGAAATAATGGACCTCTCAAACCGAGTGTCACAGAAGGCGCAGGTCCGAGAACGGCTAGAGTCGAAGAAGACTGCACCACCGCCGGCTCCTCCATCGGTTGCGCCGCCAAAACAGGAAGGATATCTTTCTCTGAGCTTAAAGCGAACTGCTAGTGTCGCGGCGTCACTAAAAAACCTTGCTTTTGGAGGTTTATCAGCAGAGCCGCAGTCGTCGCAACTTTCAGCCTCAGATAAGAATCGCATGCCCATAACACCACGAGGACGAGCTCCTCCGGAATGGACCCGGCCCCCCGAGGTTAACGACCAAGTTGCCCCTGCAACCGCCTACCACCAAGCTCCAACCCCAACATCCCGCGGCTTTGAACCCAGAGTCCCATCGACTCCCCCTACCGTCCCCCTGATGAGCAGGTTCCTGGACTGGTCCACAGAGGTAATCCCAGAATCTCTAGCTTTGATATGCAAGCAATGCAATGAAGAGTATATGCAGTTTCTCACCCATTTTCAGTATTTCCGGGAGCCCCAGATGAAGCCCAACGAACCCGATGAACCTGGTAGCGCGGACTACAACGAACGCCTTTGGAGACGAAGCCGTAACGAAAAGATTATCACAGAGACGCAACCCCTCAAGAGTAAAGCCGGCAGCAGCCGCTGGGATAACTCTATAGCCCTACTTTCTAACGGCAGCCAGCCCCTGAAGATGTGCTTCCACCAGTTCGAGGATCATATCGCCGTTGCGGATGATAAAGATACTATTGCGTAAGTCTGGAGAGCTTCATGTTGTGATACATGCTGACATTCTCTTCTCTCTAATTTAGGATCTGGGACTGGCAAAGCCACAAACGTCTCAATCGGTTCTCTAATGGAAATCCGCCCGGGTCAAAGATCAACGAAGTCCGTTACATTAACGAAGATGATCAGGCACTATTGATGACAGGTTCTTCTGATGGGGTTTTGAAAGTGTTCAGGAATTATGAATCCGCAAGGAATGTTGAGATCGTGACAGCCTTTAGAGCTCTGCCAGAACTTATCCCTAGTAACAGAAACGCTGGGCTTGTTCTCGATTGGCAACAGGGCCAGGGCAAAGCGCTGGTCGCAGGAGATGTGAAAGTCATACGAGTATGGAATGCTGCAACGGAAGTTTGCACCAATGTAGGCCTTCATTTTCATTTTCGACGCTGGCCATGGAAGAGATGGCTGACCGTACATGTTATAGGATATCCCTGCCCGCTCAGGATCGTGCATTACTTCCCTAACTTCTGATCAAGTTGCGGGTAACATTTTCGTGGCTGGGTTCGGTGATGGGGCAGTCAGGGTATTCGATCAACGGATTAAGCCGACGACCTCCATGGTTAAAGTATGGCGCGAGCACAAACAGTGGATCACCAATGTGCACATGCAACGGGGTGGCTTGAGAGAGCTGGTGTCTGGTAGCCGGAACGGCGAGATTCGACTTTGGGACCTCCGGATGGATAATCCAATCTCGACACTGTACGCCACTAAAGATACATTACGAACATTGAGCGTTCATGAGCACGCTCCAGTATTCATGGTGTAAGTGATATCCTTCTTGACTTGCCATTTGAATTGGTGATGGGCTTGGCTAACTAGAAACAATTGCAGCGGCACCAACCGCCATGAAGTCCGGACATTCAACGTCGACGGCACCTATCTGTCGACATTCGAGCCTTACTCGAGTTTTCTCCATCACAACCGCTCTTCTCCGATTGCAAGCACCGCATTCCACCCTCACCGCACCGTTCTCGCCTGTGCTGCTCTTAATGATAATCACATCAATCTGGTTTCCTGCTAGGTCTGACCTGAGCTATTCTTACAACTAATCATATTTCACTTCCTGTTGATCCGTATTTTATCCTTTTTCTTAATCTGCTATATCTCAACCTACATACTATACAGCAGAGACGGCGCTTTCGGTCACGATGGTTTCACTTCAGATTTCTTTCTTACTTTCGACATGGTTGTCTGATGACCCTTTTGATTTATGGCGTAAGACGGACGTTTACGGCAACTTAGCAACCTGGCGCTATGGCTAATGTTTTTGTTTTGTTTCGTTGTTGTTTGTGTGTTTGAATTCTTTTGCTACTTTGCTTGCCTTCTTGTCTCTAATTCGATCTGCCATGGCCACATGTATATGGATGGAACTTAAACAATAGCGAACATGCAGCTGGCAATTTTCAATTCCACTAGGCAGCTATTCTCGTATCTTGTCGTCTTCTATAAGTAGTGACATTAGATTCAGTGATTAGGATTAGCGTTGGAGCTTATGGAACAGATGAGTAACTAAGTATGGCTCGGGCTTATTTAACTAAATAGTTGAATCGTGAGATAACTAATTCCCTCAATGGTTTATAGCCGTACTATAAATTTACAACTTACTACCCACTACCTAGCCAAAACCGTACCTCTCCCGAATATCGATGGAGTACGTCCTGGATCAATTCATGGAAAAGATAGATGCGGGACTAAAAAAAAAAACAAAAGGGTTCCGCACTGCACATTTGCTTGTCCCGGAAGTTATGGTTTAGCCGGGTTAAGGTACTTAGGTATTCTATGGAATAAAGAAGATTTATCAGCCATTGACGATCCACTACCCACCTCAATATGATATGAATAGTCCTAGAGATCAAATTATGTTCTCAGGGGTATAGAAATACAGGCTTACTTTGTTGTGGACGTGTGAAAGACAAAAAAGTTACACGCATGATACCCATATGAAAAGTGTGCTAGCAACATTGACAGAAATACTATGAATACTATGGAACTTAAAATCAACCTCTTTCGATGGCAGCCAAATTTACCGTCAAGTAACATGGGGATGTGATATAGGTACCAATAACAACACTCAAAGTCTAGCACATCTAGTCTGTAATCCTAGAGATCAACTAGATGATCGATCGCTCGATCTCCCGCCACAACGCATCGTGGCAGCACCCGTGTATATAATAACCATGCCGGCTGTCATCCAAGAAGTGATCACGCAGTGTGGTTGGAGGCCTAGGACCTCACAGATACCCATGGCTGTGACTCTTGTCTCAACATAATGTGGACGTATACCCTGAAACGACAGGTCATAGAACCGAAGTGGAGACGACGACGACAGGACGTACCGTGGGCAATCAGGACCGGGGTTTCGTGGGAACAATGGTCCCTTTGTCATGTTCTCATGCTCTTCTAGATATGCGGACTGGAAATCTACACTCCGTGCCGTTCGGATAAGTTCGCACAACTTGACTGCCTGTTCGATTACATGTTGTTCTCTTTGGTGTTCAGATTTATTGAGACCATCGACTGTGGCACGAAAACAGGCCAAAAAGGATTGTGGAGATCTCCTGGCAACTGCAGATCCCTCGCAATGCTCATTGTAAATCCAAACGCCGCGCTGCGGTCTGTAGGGAATGTAATTGCGAAAGCCTGTGCAAATGTTTCATTATTGATCAGCCGGAGGGATGGCTGTTTGGCTGCGATAGGTTGTTTACCTGAAGGATAATAGCCATCAATAGATCGCCGCGAGTGACTTGTACACCTCTTACCTTAGCCTCGACAGAAAGCTGATCCAAAACTGGTGCAGGAATGTGTCCTGTCTTCTCCACATGAAAGTCATTTCTTGTAAGTCGGATGAGCCAGACGCATATGATCATTCGAAGAAATCCAATCCAGCCAACGCTGAACAAGGCTCGAAAAATATCCAGCATCTGTTCTACCATTACCACATTAGTCCATTGAGCCGTGCGAGAGCTGTCATTCCGTAGTTGGGGTGCTGCGGGTCGTTGATGGAAGACCGTGGTTAGAACTTCCCCTTTCAATAATGTTGCATATGCTTCGAGAATTTTATAATGCCCTATGTAGTTTAATTATACTGGCTGTCCCATGCTAGAGCTCATGAGTGTACAAACCTGCAGCGTCACAGCGGATGTTCGATGATAGATTCGAATATGCAACCGTCATGAAATCTGACCACCTTGGCTAACAGGACGGGGGGATATAGAAGAATCGATGAGCGGTAGAGGAACTGCAATAGTGACCGGAGACTTGCCCGATCGATTTCACTGAGATTCCCCTGGTCGTCGGCGCATTCATTCAAAAATGGCAGGCAGCTATCTAGTGTCTTTGGGATGGCCTTGGCGGACCAACTGTTCTCTATTGGGTTTGGCGATGGTATAAATCGTGAACACTATTGTCACCTCAGTTCAAAGCCGTTGCTAATGACATTGGCCCAGTATCTCCTACCGTCAAGTTCATCCGCGTGGCCAAAAGAGGCCTTGCGGCCAGTAGCTGGCGGTGGCATTCTTTCAGTACTTCTATATCTAATTGACCGCGGAAAATTAGCAGCAAGCTGCCTTGGAACATTCGCTGGGCCCCAAGATCTAAACAGTGAGGCTGCTATTGATGATGATGATGATGATGATGATGATGATGATGATGATGATGATGATGATGATGATGTTGTTGTTGTTGATATGAACAAAAAATTTGTCAATCAGAGCAAAAGGACGTTACTTTATCATTTCAATTCACTTTGCCAGACCATCCCCAGACATTCCGAGTAGGACACATCCATTTCTTGTCCACTTGTTTGGAGAAGGCGCCCCTTGGAGTGTGGATCACTTGCACCAAGGATCACCCTTGATAGTAATATCTGTATTTCACCCCGTTCATGCATCGCCATTTGACACGTGTGTCATTTACAGGTGGCATAAGTTAGTTGGATCGAGGGCTTCACATTTCCTGCTTATCCCATTCTCGGCTTCATTCATCCCTCATGCTCAGCTGTGACTTTTTCATGGGCCCCACCCAAATGGAACAAGTCCGAGATGGACCGTCACTACCTTTCTTACCGCTCTTTACCCAGGCTGCAAAGCATCCCAATGTCACACCGTCACACGTTGCTGTGATAGACGTGACCACCGGGTTGCAGTTCACATATGCTAAAATGCTGGTGGATGTCGTTGCGGCAAATAGAACCCTACTTGAACGGGTCGGGCTCTGAAACAGCAAATCGCGGCGTATAAAGTCCCTACGTTGCTGCGAATCGTGGATCGAATTGACCGTAACGTGATGGGGAAGGTGAATAAGAAGGCGATGGTGCAAGCACTGTGGCCAGAACGGAATACATGGGCGTGTTGGAGACCTTGAATGATGCTGTGGATGAGATCCGGGGAAAAGAAACCACGAAGCAACCCATCAACACTATTTGAATGAGAAGGAAGATGTAAGGAACAGGTGCACTCACGTGTACCCTCCCTCTTAAAGCAGCGGCGTCTGTAATAGGATGTTTGTTTACTCATACATAAAAGACTATTGTAGGTCACTCTCTAGCATTTCTCCTGTGTCGACCCATCAACACTGACAGTAAAGGATGAGGGAAAGCAATTTAGGGTCGCTGCATACAAGGGATGGCTTGTTTATGTTCCAGTTTTAAGGTCTTAGACTTCTTATGCTCCGTTCTTACATAGATGCTTAGCAGCTTAGGGCATTCTATCAGAATATCTTCTTATTGATTTGAAATAACAACGTTAATAATTTACGAGCATAAGCCCAACGATAAACGAGAAGCAATACTTATTATTATCGAGACGGATCTTGACGCGCCTTGTGCTTGCCGTCAGGCTTCCTAGTTCTATCTACTGCCCTCATGAACCTCCCCGAGACATGAGAAAACTGCAGAGAGCTAAAGCTAGTAAGCAACCAGGACACTAATACTAGGGGGGATCGTTGATTATTTGCCTACCTGAGCTCAAGTCAACTTTCCAAGCATCCGATAACCTCTCACCGTTTGTTGATGATAACTGTTTTCATGAAACTTCGAATCCGGCCTCGTACAGTTCGCCTTCCCCCCCTCCGATAAAGTCACATTGTCCATCACATTTAATGGTCAAGCTTCTATCCCGCTCACTACGCAGATATGCGCCCAGCATTCTTGCCGGCTGCCGTAAGATCAAGGTGCTGTTGTGTGAGAGGAAGGGCCTGATTCTGACATGTTACTTATGGTCGAATAAACCCGACCCAAATGAAGCCTCTGGTAGTGAACGGAGGGGTCTTGATCAAAGTAACTACGACGTCCGCTAAGGTCAGGTTCGCAATAATAGCTGTCCACATCTTTAAAGTTGGCGAATCCCGCTGCATCTCTCGCAGAGCTGTCAGAGACGTAGAAATGTAGATTAACGATGACGTTACCTAGCAGTGAGTTCAGTTGCTTCGCAGCTATACTTTCCTGCAACGCGCGAGTCGCCCCACTAAGCCTTTTAATATTTCCAGCGTAGCTCTGAGCGATATCCGTGACTTGTCCTCGAAGTTGCCCCTGGCCTCGGGCGTCTGTGTGGAACCATTCATTCGCGTCATCAAGCCTTTTCTGAGTCACCAAGGGATCATTTCTGTAAAGCAACGGCCATGTGGTTGGATTAGGCACCACTGGCTCAGAGAGCCCAGGTGGAGGTCTTACGCGTTTGCTGGTTATGAGGTTCAGGTGTCCTGGAAAGCCTGTCGCAGGAAATCCCTTCCATCTTTCAGTAAAATCGTACCATATAGGATCCAATCTCAACGGTTTCTCAGTCATTTCTAACTGAAAATTTCCCCTGATCTCTACGCTTTCCGACTTGATTGAGTCTGTGGTTGCTGACTCGCCGTTTAGGTCAGAGACACGTTTGTGTGAGCTGTCTGTAGCCGGAGTTCCCTGGGCGTGTCCATCGTGTGTTTCCATTTGTGGGGTCGAGAATTTATCCCGATCCGCACCAATCTGCTCATATATCGCCCTTCTAAACAATGCAAAATGTTCTTTTTTACTATGGCCTTGGTCATCCCGATAAGAAATTTCAAGGTCTGGGCCTGGGGTATCTGCACGAGGCATTTGTAGAGCATCTACCTCATTCGATGACTGAGAATGGAACAGAGCCGATGTGTGTGGCTGACACTCTATCGCAGGTGCACTTGGCTTAGGGCTCAATACGTGATCTTGCACCGCGTCTAAAGAGCAGTCCCATGAGAGAGTTGAAAAATCTCTTGATTGGTCTTCATGCGACTCCGAGAGCGATGGGCGCAGAGCTAATATACCTTCATGGGTGACGGCATGATCATAGTGAACAGGTATCGATGCGTAAGGAGACCGGCTGCCTGGCTGGTCAAAACTGGTACTGTAGCTATTCAGGGAGGAATCTGTCATAACGTTGCCCTCAGCTATGAAATTTTGGTTGTAATGGTTGGGCTGTAGGACCTCCAGGAACGAGGAATGCATATCTGTCGACCAGGGCAGGTGCTCCGAGCTGTGATAGTCATCATTTCTCAGAAATGGGCTCTCCGATATGCAGCTATGCAGCTGTGAATGTGAGAAGGAATATGCGAGGCCGTAGTTGTGGGAATAATTTAGAGGGTTCTCGTAGTAGTGAATTATGTTTGCATTCGTTGGCCATGCCTCTCCCTTATATTGTGCTTCTGGGTTATAATTGTGCAACTGTGAATGAAATCGAGAATACGTCGAGACATCTTCGCTATGCTTGTTTAAATTGCACTCTCCGCTATGCGCACGATGAAGGGCAGACAGACGAGAGCGTGGCTTAGCTCGGTCCGTTTCAAAGAGGGCCATGGGGCTTTGCCTGTCCTTGCTGTCACTCTCTTCGGTGCTTTCTAGCTGTAAAGGCTTCCAGGGCTTATTGCCTTTGTTTCGGGGGTGCGCTTTGGCAAATTTGGCCAAGCAAATAGCCTGTGATGACGGTAGATCATCAAGGTTACGCAGTTCATAAATGTCATCCTGGTACAGGACAGCTTGTGTATTTTGAGGCCTAAAGGTCTGGCTGTGAGGCTTTATGAGGGATCTTCTAAAAGCCATTCTCGTTGTGACAGGATTATCTCTGATGAAGAGAGGAGAGGTCAGCTTCCTTGGGAGAGAGCGTGCTTTTTTTGAGACAGAGTCAGACCGCGTGGCCGAGTGGCGTGAGGACTGTAAGAGACTATCCAGAAGCGGGGTGTGTGGAAGGGAAGAAGATGAGAAGCACCGAATTCTGATGTTCTTGGAGGTTGGTTGAAAAGGAAAGGCGCTGTTTGATCTGATGGGTGTGAGCGGAGGTGCTGGTGTTAGTGTAGAGAAACGAGACTCAGAAGACTAGCCCAGGATTGGGAGTTAGACTGCGCGCAGAGATCGCGAAGAGTTACTAGGTACGGACTAACATGCAGCGAGTCGCAACTTGACACTGGTCTTGGCCATTCACTTGCAGATGGCGTGGCTGCTCTGTGCTCGACATGATGAACTGGAATAGCGACACTGGGGATTGGGCGACAGACGCCCAGAGGCGCTCTTCCTGGCGCGATGCTCTCAATGGTCACTACAGCCTTCTTCTTGCGAGATCTTTGTCCTGTTGTAAAAGTTGGGATCAGCAACCAAACTAATGTCTAGTCTTGCTTGATCAGCGTCTGCGATGAGAAAGTGCCTACGACGACGGGTTTTCCTGGTCCTCACTTCATCCGACATCTCAACTCTGAACCATTCCAATGTACTTCACGAGATCACCAGGATATCGGTTAGAGAGGCATAAAACAAGGTTTGTTCGAAAGAGTATGCGGGTCTATTGGGGACTCCGCATTGGATTGTGATATAGCATACAAACCAATGTCCATCGCTCGCATGGCCTTGAGAAAAGGTACGGAAGGTGCGGGGCCTTAGTCAAGGCAGGATTAATTGGGAGTTAGACGCTACTGTTTTGAGAAACAACGAATGCCAGGCATATATTTAACCAATTCTTGGACCAAAAGAGGGGAGATCTCCAGTAAAAAAAACGTGACGGTGTAAGCATAGCTACAATTAATTACATCCTTCAGAGAATATCAGGACAGCAGGAAAATCACTGGGCAAGTTCAATCCAAGGGACAATTCCACAAACGCGGATACACATATTGTTTACCATTGGTTACGCTGCGTACCGCCTGCAGGGTATCGGGTATCGGACTCAAATGTACGAGAGCCCAGCTTGCTCGAATCGTCACCATAACCACCTTCGCTATACTGGTCAATGCCGGATCCAGACGTATTGTAGCTGCTACCTCCTGGTGCACCACCTCGGGAACCATAGGAGTCTGTGCTTGAAGGATCACGGCCAGAGCTAGCTCCATAACCACGATAGCCGCCGGTATCTGCCTGAGATCCGTAGTCCCCAGTACCTGTGTTATAGTCGTCAGCACCAGGGCCAGATCGATAATCCCCGGTACCTGTATCATAGTCATCAGTACCAGAGCGAGATCCATAGCCCCCAGTGCCTGTATTATAGTCATCAGTACCAGAGCGAGATCCATAGCCCCCGGTGCCTGTATTATAGTCATCAGCACCAGAGCGAGATCCATAATCCCCGGCACCTGTATTATAGTCATCAGCACCAGAGCGAGATCCATAGCCCCCAGTACTAGACCCATACTCGCCAGCACCGCGTCTATAATCACCAGTGCTAGGATTATCGTAATTAGTGGTGTCGGATCCGTAACTGCTCTGGCCAGCTTGAGATCCGTATGTATTTGTGCTGGAGCCATAGTTGCCCGCGTCCGTCTTCGACCCATATTCGTCAGATCCATAGTTACCGGTGTTGGACCCATATTCATCAGTGGGCCTAGATCCATAGCCAGTGTCCGATTCCTGGCTACGATTCTCTAAATGAGAAGTCCTATGTCAGCAAGGATAGAGATAGATTCTGACAGGTAGCTGGCTTTCATACCCTTAGAATGGCCTGTCATGGCATCTTTGACCTTGTGCAGGAGATGAGACATGGTGAAGTACTATGCTATAAGAATATCAGATTCTCAAACAGGGATTTGTTTTATTGATCAGCTTTCGGGTGTGGTATTTTCCATTCACGAAAGAATCTTATTGAGGGCCTATTAGATCCATAGTCGAGGAGATCGATCTAAATATATATATACCGCGATGATAGGCGATTGTTCGCCTTATCGTACATTGGCACCATCACGTCAGATTTGCGATGAACCGTGATGGAGGGGTCAAACACTGGTTCGGTTTGGGACCATGACGTTGGATATCTTCATCCGAGCCCTTTGTTCGGTGTCTTTTAAAGAAGACGGTTTGTTTGTGGCCCCGTAGCACATTGGAACCACGTCACTAGCCTCAAACGGGACCAAATAAGCTATCGGGGCCACCAGCCACGACCTCGTTCGGTGGCCGCCACACCCAGTCACCCCACCTTCGGTTCCACCTTTTTTGTCCATCGCAAAGGCCCATCACGGAATCTATGAAGCGTGGCATGCTGTTTTCTTGAAGTATTAAGACCCCTGGAGTGGAGAATACTTGGTCTTAACAGTCAATATGTTTTGATGGTCAGGGATAATTGAGTCCGGGGTGAGAATCATGAGGTACTCAGCATACAGGGAGAGTATTTACTTCAACAATCAAGTCCAATGACTACTACTACTACTACTACTACTACTACTAGAAGTATACACATCTGCTCTAGAGACGTTAATTCGGAAGTCTCACAATATGATGGAATAGATTTTATGACTATTGACGGAGAGAGAGATGCTTTTATAGGAGAAGTGGATGACAGAACAGTTCTCTGGGGTTTCATAATGAACATTCCAACCTCATGGGTGGGGAGTACTAATTACTATTGCGTCCGACGGTTGGGTGATGGAGCCTAGGGCAGAGTGGCCCCGTGAATGCGCGTAGGGCGACGATCGAAATGCAATCCATTGGTGTGGGGTGGGGACCGATGACAGCATGATCTGCGGGGAGACGATTTCTTACCTTATTCAGAGAGGCATCACCGGAAGTCAACGTTCGTGAGAAACTCGCTCTTGTCAGGGTAGCATGACTGAACGTGATCATCTTGGGATTATTTTAGGGGTCTGGTGATCGCAGTAAGTCCCGTATCTTGGACAAGTCGAATAAGACCACCCAAGACAAAGATGGAATGCGGACTCCACCGCCACAATTATGATACGTCCCCGAGTTTCCTCCGTCGCCGTTGCCTGATCTGTATGCCTGAGGCATTAAATTCCACCCCATCCACTATCCACCATCCCGTGACTCCGAGGCTGTGCTGCGCTTGTTGCGTGTTACGGAGACGCTCTTCAGGCGCTCAAACAGAGTCACCCTCTTGAAACTAAGTTAACTCTCTTCCTTTCCTTTCCTCCCTTTCTCCACCCTTGTTTCCCCCCCATCGCATCATCGTTCATGACCTGTTCCCTCCTTTAGTGATCTTTTGCCCCCCGGGTGCTGACTGAACATCGCCAATTTGATTCGCTTTCCTTTTGTTGTTCTCTCTCCCCTCTCGATGAGTGCCCGCTGTATTCTTTCTCGACGACCGTCCGATTGGTCATAGCTCTCTGTCAACAAAAAGAGCCCTTCGTACCGCTTTTTACACATCGAAACTCTCCGGGGATTCTCGTCGATTTCCCCTCCAGTCGGACACAGGTAGTTCTTCTGGTCTTCGGTCTCTGACAAGGCTTAACTATGCGACCGCCACGTCTGATCTTTCTTGTTTTCTGTTTCATCTTCTTTCCCATCTTCCTCACCCTCTTTTCTGTTCTTACATCATCGTCTCGTGTGACCACCCCTAGTTCGTTCGCTGGCCGAGCAACAGGACTCCATGCCCTCTTTTCTTTCAATATACCCTCGTCACTATTCCCCCCGTCGGCTATCATCAGCCTGACCGATGATAACTCGACATTCTTCCTGGCCCGGCCCGCAGCGTTTGGCCCGCTCCTTCCCGACAAGGGGCTCAGCGGTCAGTTATGGATCGGCAGCGGATTTGGAGATAGGACCACTGCCGGAGCGGAAGGCGAATTAGGGTGTTCCGATATTCCAGGGTGGAGTGAGGGCGACGGTCACAGGCAAGATACGACGGCGGCGTCGGATGCCATGCTCGGGAAGCCGGTGCCTGGTGGTGGAGCTGACCCGGCGACTTTGAATGTTCATCGTTCGGATCCTAAGCAGGACATTGACTCACAACCCAGCACGAATGATGGTGCTGTGACACCGTCGACGAACGATGGCACGGATGATCACCTTCACCATCCACTCCCCGAATCTAAGGTAGTGGAGTCGGGTGTCTCCGAGCAGCGCGGGGATAGCCACCAGAACAGGCAAACTGAGCATGCCGATATACAATCTTTACAAGAGAGCGCAGAGATCAGTGGCAAGGTCGTTTTATTGAGTCGGGGTGGCTGCGGCTTCTTGGAGAAGGTCAAATGGGCTCAAAGACGTGGAGGAATCGCCTTGATTGTTGGAGATGATACCCGAGGAGGCAGCCTTATCACCATGTATGCGCGAGGCGACACGTCCAACG
Organism: Aspergillus bertholletiae; assembly: GCA_009193595.1. NCBI lineage: Eukaryota > Fungi > Ascomycota > Eurotiomycetes > Eurotiales > Aspergillaceae > Aspergillus > Aspergillus bertholletiae. The sequence continues at coordinate 5,207 of ML736421.1, read as the reverse complement.
TGACGATCCCCGCTCTATTCACCTCGTACACTACGGCGCATTTGCTCTCGTCTCTTGTTCCTCCGCAGGCCGGGGGAGATCCAAGCGTCGATGATGCTTCTGGGACGCGCCACGCAAAGCTTTCCAGCCAGAGCACGGCGGGAAACCAGCAGATAAGGCCTACGATGACATCCGCTGCTGCTGTGTCGCCAACTTCCACACGACATGCAGTATTACCTGGCGGGAAATCGACCACGGCGACCCGCAAAGCAGGCTTCATACAGAGTCTCAAGTCTCTGTTGGGATTAGGGAGGAACAGTGGACGCCTGTCAGAGGATAGCCAACGACCTCCTAGTAGTGGAAATATTGGCTGGGTGCTAAAGGACCCCTGGGATGATATGGAGACATCCATGGATGGCACCGATCGTACCCACAATCGGGCAAAAGCCGACAGCGGTGCTGACGATCGTAAGAAACCTGATGCTACTTCACAAGAGGCCGACAACGATGGGTTTGTTATTGGTGTTCAGGATTGGCGCGACCCCGACCTTCTAGCCCCGATCAGCAGCTCCATCCCATTCCCGAGCAGTGCCCCGGAGTCGGACGCTAGCAAAACGCAGACTACCGGGAAAGGCTCACACCCCATAAGTGCCTCGCTCAAGGGTGGTAGCATAACCCCCGGGAGCGGTGAGTACCGTACTCTCGATAAGTCAAAAACTAGCAAAGCAGAGCTGCACAGTTCCAACCACCGGAGCCTGCCTCGTGACAGCCAAGGACCCTCTAAGCAGAGCAAAGGATGGTTCGCAAGACGTTTCTCTTGGATGAAAGGTGGCGATAAGGACTCAAGCCGACCTGTCAGGCGAGATTCCTCTGATAACCAGAAGCTACATGGTGCATCTGCATCCCAGGGTATCCAGAATACTGGGCAACTCGAGCATGAGGGTTTGTGGGTCACACTGACACCGACAAGCATGTCCACTAGTCCATTCTTTGATACGCTCCTGATCCTCGTCGTGAGCCCTCTGTTTACTCTGACGGTGGTTTATGCTCTCTTGTTGCTGCGCTCTCGCATTCGTCGACGACGTTGGCGCGCCCCTAAATCTCTTGTTGATCGCCTTCCCGTAAGAACTTACCACACGATCAGTATCTCTTCGTCCACATCAAGCTCGTCGCGGTCCTCTAGCCCAGGCCCGGTCTCACCAACTTCGCCCTTGCTGGGCTCTAAAAGCCGCTCGGGACACCGTCGCGGGCATGAAACATCGGAAGCTTCCGCAGACCTGAAGAGCCCCAAAATGAAGTCGCCCAAGAAAGAGAAGTCTGGCTCGTCATCCGCATTGTGGAGACGTAAATATACCGGCCGGCAGGTGGAGTGCGTTGTCTGCCTCGAAGAATACGTGGACGGACAAAGCAGGGTGATGAGCTTGCCCTGTGGACATGAGTTCCATGCGGAGTGCATGTAAGTGGTAGCTAAAACTAAGTATTCTCTGGTCTGTATCGCTAACCGTAACAGTACTCCGTGGCTGACAACTCGTCGGCGAACCTGCCCCATCTGCAAAGGGGATGTCGTTCGGTCAATGTCTCAAAACAAGGGTGCTGAAACACGTGAATCTGTGGAGTCGGCCGACCACACTTCTCCCCATGAGTTCGACTCGCATCCAAACGCATTGTCCGCACCCGTGCCGATTGCGAGCAACGGTGAAGAGGACGACGTCTCTGACCTCGAACGCCGCGGTGGTTCGGATGTTGGTCTGCTTGAGCGGCACTCATCCTCGGCGCCCCCGCCCAACTGGAGAAACTTCGCTGCACTTAGCTTTTCGGCCCTTAGTGGCGACACGATTTGGCATCAAGCCCGGACTGAGCGCGAGCGATAATGTTTTCTTCTTTTCCTTCTCAAATACCCCTGGCATATAGTTACAGCAGAGCATGACCATTAGTTCTTTCACAGACCCTCCACTTTGCGATCGAAAATGGTTCCCATTGGTAATCTTTTAGGCTGTCCACATTGGACTTGGTTGGCGTTACGGTTACGGTGAGCAGGCGCAGTGCAGGACGGGGGCAGATCATTAGCTATACAGAGCGGCTGCAAACAGCTCGCAGCCAATGATATCATTTGTGATTGCCTCTATTCTGGGCAGTTACTCGTTTCTTTTTTTCTTTTTGCCGTACTCATTGATGCCTATTCCTCTCTCTCTATGCATGGATGTACATTAAACCGGGTGTGGGTCGAGACACCCGATCTATCGTATAAATAGATTTCCATAAATGCGCTATTGAACCCCGTGACGTCATGCCGCCGGCGCTAAGCCTCCTGAGAAATAAAATCAAAACATCAAGCTTCCATTCAATCTTTCCATTGCAAACCAACCGACACCATGGATGATAAGGCCAAAAAGGCCCTCATTGAAGAGGCCAAGCATGCCCAAGAGGTCGCGCAGGATGTCGCCCTCTCCGGCGCATACATCTACCCTTTCAAGGTGAGTGGTCCTCTCGACTGCTCTCGAATGTGAGCAAAGGGGTCAGCGTACCTACGATGGTCAAACCCTGACCGCACTGGACCGCAGGGCATAGTGTACTTCGTGTACCACAAAGAGCTCTGGCGCCCGCTTCTCTCGCAAGTCGGATCGATCGGTAGTCTCGGGCTCAGTGTGACAGGCGCCATGTTCTTCTTCACCTATGTGCCACAGGTAGCTGTCATGTCATTCACAAGCGGCCCCTTTGCGCCCATTTCCGCCGCTCTGCTCATCCTCAGCGAAAGTTCTACCATCACGAACTTTCTCTCTCGCTCTTTCCTCCTGGAAGAGGCTCTGACAGATACCTTCGACGGCACGCTCATTGCCCGCGGTCACGAATCGCTTGTCGCAGAGGGTCGACAGCTCAAACCTCGGGCGGGCCGAGATGCCATTGCCCGCCTGGGCAAAATGGTGAAGCGGCCCCTGGCTCAGATGAAGCCGCAGGCGCTGCTGCACGCACTGATCCTGCTGCCGTTGAACTTTATTCCGGTGGTGGGAACCGCATTGTACGCATATGCCCAGGGGAAGAAGCTAGGGCCGGTGGCGCATACCAGGTATTTCCAGCTGAAGGGGTGGGGTGAGAAGCAGAAGGATGCGTGGGTGGAGAAGAATAGGGGGGCATATACGGGGTATGTCTCGCTTGTTCCTTTTGAGTTGGAATGCTTTTTCTATGGACTCTTACTGACTGACTTGTTTTGGCTAGTCTCGGAATAGCCTCGTTTGTGTTGGAAATGATTCCTTTCGCTTCCATCGCGTTTTCATTCACGAACACTGTCGGCGCGGCGCTGTGGGCGGCAGATTTGGAAACGGCATGCAGGTAATTAATTCCATTGTATATTATCCGGTTAAAGGCGGGCATTCCATATACCTCTAGAAATGTACAGTACAAACATTCCGTTTTTTTAAGGGGCTCTTTTTGCGCACAATCAATCCATGGGTAGTTAAGTAGTAAGGGTTTCCAATCCGGTTCAGACGCTCTTTTTCATTTTGCAGCTCCAGCACAGCTAGGGGAAGGGGTAATAATTTTCGAATGAACACCGACAGGCTGGATAATGGCAGCACATAGATTCAGAGGTCTTTACACCCTCATTCATGCTGTCTAGGGCATGTTCCTTTCTGGCTGCAGTTGTAAGAGATGACTTCCCCATGTTGAATCACAAACCCTTAGACTCTCCTTATGAAACCACTACAACGAAGCTCTGCGATCCATCCTCCTTGGACCGGGAAAACCAACAAATAAATCACTCCTCGTACAAGCATATCGGCGACTATTGAATGCAGAAATCAATGAATCATTGTGAAAAGCCACAATAAACCCTTGTTTCTGCTTGAACCGCTTGTACAGCCCTCGACCGTAAAGATTCATCGCCTCCGTCTAAAGCAAACAGGCGTCTTTGTCCGGTCTCAGATAAATAGAGAGAGACTGACAATCAGTCTTGCTGAACAGATCTCTAATAACCCAACAGATATCATCAGACTTTTGAGAAAAAACAAAACCAAACAAACCCTTACTACAGTTCTAATTGTTAACTGTTTACTTTCAAAAAGCAAACCATGCACTTCCGTCTCACACTTTGCAGCTCGGCCCTCATCCTCCTTGCTGGCTTCGCCGCCGCCGCCGCCGATCAATGTCGCAGAAACAATGAGTGGCCTGTATGCCATTGGATGGACTGCTCTACAGATAGTAGTCAAGCCTGTCCCTCTTTAGAGAGAGCTGATGCCGAGAAGATGAAGAAGGAGGGATGGGAACATATTCTGACTGTCGAAGGCTATCCCAATCAAGGTCCGAATACCGAGAAGGACTGTGCTGAACTGCTTAGGAGGAAGTGCGATGTACAAACTCCACATGTATCCCTGTACTGCAAGAAGGCGTGAGTGAGAAGGCCAGAAAGAAGGAAAGAAGGAAAGAAGGAAGAGAGGAAGTTTTGTGAACCGATAAGTGATGGAGACTCCTGTTATTGTTGGGGACTCGATACTGATATGATCTGTTCCTAGACGCTCCTTGCATGGTAACTTTGGGGGAGGGAAACATTTCCCTTTGGTGAAGTTCTAGTCGAATGTCCGCAGATTAGCTAGCTATGTTTTGATGTGAGTCATTCATTTTGTGGTCTTTTGTCTTCTCTTCATAGCTTTATGTAGTTAGGCAGTGTGCTGGTGTGTGGAGAGGAAACTGGGTAATATACAGAGCCACCCGAAATTGCCTTCCTTCCTTCCATCTCATGTATAGAGACAAAAAATGTGCTAAAATAGTAAAATGAAGTGAGCGTTCTGTCATAAGTATACGGCTGTTTGGTCAGTGTTAGATTTATCTCCCCAAGTCCGTGTGCTAGCTCTGGGGCCAACGTTGCTACCTAGACTTATAAATACACACACACACACAAAATTTATTAACGCCCGGCGGCTAAGCCGAAAGGGCAACTATCGCTAGTCTACTAATACATGTCCTAATATATGCCGTGTCTCCTTCGAGCCCATACATAATTACTTTTAGTATATGTCCGTCTCATTTGTCTGTATCGTAGGGGCGGGGGGGATTCTCGTGGGTTAGTAATTTTGTTAGTAGACTGGCTTGAAGGCGCTTCTCCAAGTGTTCAACATCCTATCTTCGGCAGCTGAAGCGCGTCTACCGTCTCTGGCACGAGGTGGTTGGTGTGAGTTCGGTCGAAAGGGGGTGGGTATTTGATCATCGTCTACATGGTTGTGGCGTCGAGTCGGCCC
>ML736420.1:0-30792 GCA_009193595.1 Aspergillus bertholletiae | reverse complement strand
CTTCAGCCTTTAGATATAGGCTGTTTTCGGTCTCTAAAAGGCGCGTACGGCGACCTAGTGAAACAGAAAATGAGTTTAGGAGTCAATCATATTGGCAAGTTTGACTTTCTAGAGATCTTTCCTGAGGCTCGCAAAAGCGCTTTCACAGCAGAGAATATTCAGAATAGCTTCGCAGGCACTGGCCTAGTTCCATTCAATCCAGATAGGGTACTAAGTGAGTTGGATATCCAACTGAAGACCCCTACACCACCAGGCAGTCGGTCAACCAATTCAGCGCCCAAAACACCCTATACTACTAGACAGCTGGAGAAGCAGGCATCTGCAGCAAAGAAGCTACTTAGGGAACGTGTTCAAAGCCCTTTACCTTTACTAGAAGCGCGACTAGACAAGATTATTAAAGGTCATGAATTGACTCTTAATGAGCTTAATCTTGCGAAGGAAGAAATACGCAAACATCGCGCTAATAATGAATGGGAACGCCAAAAGCGGAAGAAATCTGCTAGACAGCTAGCTATAGAAGAGGGTTTATCTCTCCAGGAGGGCCTGGAACGATTCCAGCGCGAGAATGAGGCCCAGGAAGCTCAGGATACTATCCCTATAGATCCAGCGCTTTCTGCAGTTAAACCGCGCGTACGAGCGCCACCGCAGTGTTCTAATTGTCATGTTCGGGGACATACTAGAGTTAGATGCCCTAAACCACTTAGTAATTAATTTTTATACAGAAATGCAATTTTTTGGTTGATAAAGGCTCTAGTATTTAGCCTATGGGCAGGAATCGGAGTGGTGGTGCGGCGCTCGCTTGTGTGCGGCGCTCGCTAGTGTGCGGCGCTCGCTAGTGAAATACGTTATACCTTACCACAAGCCCCGCTCTTCCATTCCCCCCTGCACGTCTCTTATTCGGCGCGGAGCTACAGTTCACTACGTAACCACCGTGTCGGGGACCTGGGTCGCGAGCGTAGGCACTGCTATAGGCCCTTTGACGGGTTAATTCCTTGAGGGCACGGTGTCTATTCTGGAAATGTTCGCTCGTTTCCCCTCGATAGAGCCTTAACAGGGGATATAGCAGACAGATCTAATCTAGTAACAGTCGAGAAGGAGCTAGAACCCTTGCTATGTTGCCTGCCCTCTAGTATATGCCTACTCTAGGGGGTTACTATCAGTTAACTTCAGTTGACAATGGATTTTCTCAGCTTGTCATACCTACTAGTTGAAGATGGGAACTACACCCAAGACCACCCCTAACTTCTTATAAGGAACAAAGAAATTTATACAACAATAAGTTTGAGATTTTGGTCTGTCCAACCAACCTTGTGTAATATTCCGAAGCCTATGTAGGTCGTTGTTTTATCAAAATCTTATTGCGAAGAGACTCGTCACTCGTGCAAATGAAGTTACATCCCTCTCTCTCACAACTCTGCGACGGTCTTTGTCGTTTTTTTTTTTTTTTAAAAAAAAAGGCGTTATACAATGTTCAACAAGCCTCATACGTCAACTGAAGCTTCCTTAAACACTGCCATTTGATTTAGGTAATGGGAAAGCCTTTGTAGGTATACAGATATCTGGCTTTTTCTCTCGCAACTGATGACGTTGTATACCATGCCATTTTTCTGAGAAGCGCTCAAGGGATGATGCTAGATAGGCAGATGGGCTCAAATTCGATATGAGAGCTGTATTACTGACGAGATGTGGGAACAGTGTACTCCAGAGCATTAAATCATGTTCGGGGTTTGGGTTCATATTTAAATGTCGCAGGGCAGAAGACGGGACAAGGACCAAGGAGAACGGTATGTCTTTTTTGCATTCCAATGATGGCATCCTTATGAAGAAGAGGCCAATTGTTCCTAGAAATATTCTTCTACACACTCTAAAGCATACTCTTTTATCTCGGATAGCCTCTAGGCATCTTTCAGCTCTGGTGTAGCAAAACATCATCTATCACTTGATCCGCTATAAACTCTAGAGTAGACTCTCCTCGTCATGATATACTTCGCCATCCAGGCTTTCAGAATGTATGCTAGGGGCGTCTGAGGTACATGACTTCATATGCTGACTTCGAGTACATATCACCGTCCGAGCCAACTTCGCGAGGCTCATGCTCAAGCCATGTACCACAACAGAGCCCAAAACAGTAAAGCAAACCACTGGCCAGACCAACTCTACAGTCTCACACGTATAGTGATCCCAGGTGTCGCTTGACCGCACCCGTGCCCGGGAACATGAGGAATTAAGGGTGTCTCTGGCCTCCATGGACAAAAACAGAGCACCAACGCCCATGGGCCCAAAGTGACCGCAGAAGAGCGCCTCCTGGTACGTATTGATATCAGGATTAAATGCTTTCAGTGCGATAAGAAACGGGATTCGACGAAGGACCAGAACAAGGAGCACAAATATCCCAATCTTCGGCACTGATAGCTTTGGTATATCTGCGACCGCAGTCCAAGGAATCATCAGGCCGAAGTAGATAAACGTCGCTATACTGAGAGAGAAGCTGATGAATGAGGTGGCCACTGGATTTACCTGGTAGGGATGTTCAAGCCGGCGGTGATATGCATATCCGAGGCCAGCACTGAAGACGAGGAGGAAATCATTCATTCCCATCGTGCTTGAAAATCCTAAGCTAAAGAATATCAGAGCTAATGGGAACAGAGCAACGAAGTTCTCAGTAATCCTACCACGCTCGTGGGAATATCGGAGGAGCCTGTTTGCTCCGTACCCGAGACTGATCCCAACAGCAACACTTGCCATGCATTGGTAGGCTATTGTCACCGTCAAGTATTCCCGCAGCACAGGACCAACTGAGTGCTCCTTCAGAATGAAAATCCCGAGGTATAGGAATGGGAATGAGGTTCCGTCGTTCATGCCAGACTCCGCGGCAAGAAGATTTTTAATACGGTCGCTAGTTGCCTTGGGATCCTCCAGAATGGTCGCGACCAGCACCGGGTCGGTGGGCGTGAGGCAAGCGCTAATGACGAGTGCAGACGGGTAGCTAGTACCGAAAATCAGATAGATCAACATCGCACACACGACCCAGCCACCTATCATAATGGGGCCAAGAAGGATGCCAATTCCTTTCCAATGATTCCTGCAATATCCCTCGGGGAGCTCAATGCCCACGAGGAATACCTGCATACTTGCCGTGAGTCGTGCCAGCTCCTTCGTGACATGATCCCCGAGCTTCCACGGCTGGGGCTCGACAGCACCCAACACCGCAGGGCCAGTCAAGATACCGACCAGGGTGGCAAGCGGGGGTTCTGCCAGGAGGAGTGTTTCTTTGAGAAAACGTGAGAGCACAGTGTATAGGAGGATACTGCCCGAAAGGAACAGGAAGCTGAGATGGAGCGAGGTAGGGTTGATCTGACTCCATGCCATGACGAATCTCGCACACTGAAGGCTTGTTATGGATAAGAAGCATGAAGGTTTAACCCTCTTGGATGTCTATCTACCAAAGTGACCATAAGTGTGGTCTCTTCATACAGGCGGTTGAATCTTGAATCGTGTGAAGGCTGCATAGTTGTTTGTAGAGGCTTTATCACGCTGAATAGAGAATTTGAAATTAGGAACAAATGGGCTTGCCAGGCCACGTGCCATGATATTTTTCGGTTAAATCAAATTGAAGAGCTGGTAGAACCATCCTTATGGTTCGTTGACCGCTGGTAGTGACGTCAACGATATATGAGGCAAAACTGTTTCGATTTTTGCCTCTTGATTCTGCGCCCTCGGTGGAGATTGAAGGCCCCTTGGTACACTTTAGATAAGGTTTGCTTCGCAGATCCAGGTCCCCATCATCTTCCTTATCCCCTGCGTGGTCTAAAAATTGTTAACTCGATTAGGGTTGATTAGCATAGTAAGACCGGGATGGATCGTCTCTTTTCTACCAGCAACTCATTGGGGAAAAAAAGAAGAAGAAGAAGGAAGAGAAGAAGCTTTCCCAGCCATAATCTCTTTCCTTCATAGAGGGACCGGGTACTTTTGACCCTCGTCAAATTTCGTGGCGTTGAGCACAGGCTCATCTACCGAGAGATTCCGCTGCCTTTCCCCTTAGAACATTACCAGTATATGTCTCAACAAGGGTAGGAGGAGATTACTTGGTAGTAGATATTCCAATTTCATTGGTATGCAGTGAGCCCTGATAGGTTATCGATGGCAGTCCAATGACTCTATATTCCAATTACTGTTGGAAAGATGACTGTGCGATGAAGAAACACAGATAGCTGCCCGCAACCACTCGATCATCGAAGACACCTTCGATGGCGATGTCAGCTGTGCTTCTTTGGTTTTACTGATCCATTTCTCTATCAACACATGTCATACGTACCAAACGCTATATCACCGACCATATAATTTATCGGCCCAAGATCCGATCACGGTGCACAAATCTCCCGTCCCGCTTGATCTGGTCGCGGTAGTTCCTTGCCCAATGCAAATGATAGCTATCCCCCAACTCCGTAAATAGCCTCAACGACATCTCCTGGTCTTCCAGATCTTCCGAGTGATTGAATGGCGAATAGATATATCGTCGCTGGATCGCAGGCAGATTCTTATCCCAGCCTTGTTCCACAGCATATCGCGCTACAGCAATTGCTTGGGGGTCCGTTGCATATGCTTGTGGGGTATCGCGGAAGATATTCCGGGGAACTTGGTCCAGTAGGAGGATGAGGGCCAGCGCGCCCTCGCCCTGACCGTCCAGCTTCCAATCGTCGAGACCCCCGATTTTGGCAGCTTCGTAGTCGGGTCCGAGATGCTTGCGGACGTAGGCGTCGTCAGATGGACTTCCGTACCAAAATGACTTTTGTTGAAGATACTCTCGGGAGCCTTTCCGACCAAACCAGAAGGCGAGGACTTTGTCATAAGGTTTTGGCATTTTGGTCCTCTACTGATGTATGTTGGTGGTCTAGTGAAGCACTGCGCCGAGGATGTGTGGAAGGGAGGAGTTGTGATGCATTCATGGTGGCGGTGCAGCTGACTGTTTATCGTGAGTCTAGCCAGTTTAGGATATCGTTCAAGTCTACCTTATCTAAGTGATACCACCTCAACCACAATAGTAACCTGGTACTTGTACTAGTAGGAGCAGTTGGTACCTTAGTAGGTATGCTACTACTAGTAAGTTAGGTTTCAAGGTACTAAAGTGGACGCCTGTGGGCTGGTAAAGATTATTTTGGTTAATAATTTTAAAATAATAACAGTCTTTCATCCAATTGGGGATGTGGTTTAGTGGTATAACATTCGCTTAGCATGTGAAAGGTCCGGGGTTCAATTCCCCGCATCTCCATCTTTTTTGTTTTCCTTTTTTCTGGTTTTTTATTTTGAACCAGTTTGGTTAAGGACCTTTTTTTCGTTTTATAATATATATTGTATATATATATATATATCTCTCTCTCTCTCTACAGGTTTCCAATAGACTCCTTCACCCCTTCTTTAGGGTTGTAGAATGTAGAATTTATATGGACCAGTCATCTCCTGTGGCAACTATATATATAGTATCGTTCTCATCGATCAACACGATGACTCACCTCCAGTATAGTATTCAAGCACACACCTCGCTCGTAGAACACAGAACAATCCCCACTTGACTACAACGAAATATATTGATATCATCCGTTACCTCAACCGAATCTACGACAAAACCGTAACTATGCCATCAACAGTCACTCTACCCGACCTTGAACAACTTCGCCCTCATTTATGCCGCACACCAGCTGACTCCCGACCCGTAGTCCTTATGACGTGCGGTATTGCAGGTAGCAACCCTTCCCACATGACATGGCTCTCTATCCCCCCTCCACAGTGCCTAATCTATTATTAGGCTCCGGAAAGTCGTCACTGGCCCATTCAATCCTCTCCGCGTATCCATCCTTCCGACGTTTCTCCATCGACTCTTACGTCTTTTCTCACCATGGCCTCTATGACGTCGACTACCCCCGAGAACAATACGAAGAGTATCAGCTCGAAGCCGAAGCAGCGCTGCGGGCCGAACTTGTCACCGCGCTGACCGGAGGACAAGTAGACCTCGTGCTGGATTTTTCCTTCGCATTCCGCGAGGTGCGCGACGAGTGGAAGGGGCTCATTGAGGCGTCCGGGGGGAGATGGGTCTTGGTGTTTTTGGATGTGGACGCTGCAGAACTCCGGCGCAGGGTTCAGGCACGAAATGAACGGGTCGACAAGGATGGAGACTCGGCCTGCTATGTGACGGAGGAGATGCTGGAACGGTATCTGGTCGGATTCGAGAGACCCGAAGGCGAAGGTGAGATTGTGCTGTGAGTGGGCGTGATGTATAGATATTCAAATGTTGCTTGAAGCCGGAGCGATTCCCTGCGTAGGAGGTGCGTAAGTCTCACTCATGGTGGCAGGGCCCATATGGGCAGATCTCTTACTTAGTACCGTCCATCTTCTTTATGAAGAGTAACGGAATGAACCTATAGATCTATCCCAGAGAGCCTATCGATTGGATATATGACTTTCTGTCCGTCCACGGCTACCCAAACCAGCCCCAAAGATGTAACACAATCTTGGCGAAAAAGGCGCACTGATTGCCTCCTACTCCTACTAGTAGTTGGATGGATTCAGTGGTCTTCCTACGTTCAGCATGGCGCCGGAAAATCGCCGACATAACCGCTGGTGCTTGGCATGAACAGCACAGACTGTGATCGGAAGACACTCCATCTCAAATGCGCCTCAGCACGCAACTCCAGCGGGGATTCTTGCGCTATTCAATGGTTAGGGCCATGATGGACACATGTCCTTGGACCTGGCTGCTCTGTCTGATAATATACCTGGTTCTGGAACCAGATGCGGACTACATGGCTATGGCAAAGCAACTCTCATAGAAAAAGAAGAAAATCGATACGTTGACAGTCTAAATCTCTCACGATGATCCTATCATCCATCTTCCAATTAGACTGCTGTCTTGGACTATGAGCTTGTGCAATAGTTCCCATCGTACTAGCCTAACGACGGTCAAGTCAATTAGAAGAATGACGTGTTCTAGAAGCTGTCCCGGTCTTAGTAAATCTACAGACCTAAACTCAACCAGGAATGGCGTCGGCAGCGGTCTATCCCCTATCGGCCTACTCCGTAAACATTCATCACTTTAATATCCTCCTACGCACCTATAGGACAGAGTAACTAGTCTGCAACGAACGAGCTAGTTAACAAACTAGAATGGATGACAAGGAAAAAAGAAGAAAAAAAAACTAAAAAAGAGAGCGAAAAGGGAAAAAATCCGAGTATTAATAGAATTAATAGAAATTTTCGGAGCGTCGGTGTTTACCAAACACGAGATATGGGGTTCGTTCCCACGTCCATTACCAATAAGATTAGCCTTGGCATGTGTAATGACCCTGGCGAATTCATGTTTCATGGGTGAGATTGACGGTGAGTCACAATCGAAGCCAAGTCGATAGAGCAGATCAAGGAGTGACATCGTCTAGGTTGTCTCTCTTGCGGAGAGATCAATAGCCGCTTAACAATCAACGGATGACGCGAGAATCATGAAAGGGGAAAATAATAATCATCATGATAATAATAAATCAATCAAAAACAAAAGACTCGTTTTGGTGCTAGGGCCGAGACGGACACGATTAGTAGGTAGCCATAGGATTTATCAGATGAGAATGATGGAAGGACCAGACACATCGGAACTTTCTTCGTCAGGCAGCTCCCTGCGCTAAACCCAAGCGGGTATGTTCCGCTGACTCAGCGGGAGGACTCGGACTTTGAAGTTGGAGTTGCTCCTAAGGCAACCAATCGGGAAGGTCAATTTCCCGACACGCGGCTGAGTCAGCGGAAGATACGTCGAGATTGGCCCCCGATCGGTCAGTCCACGGCCGACTCCGAATCCCCCAAACTAACCACTATAACATTCATTCCTGATCGACAGATGAATTTTGCTGGTCGACACGCAAATTCTGACAGGGACCCCCCTAATTGTCGCCATGTGTTCCCCCTTTCCCGCCCGTTGATTGGTTTCGGCTCAGAACCGGTCGGAGATAACCACCGGCTTCCCCCCACCGCTCGGAATATCATCCTTTTCGTCTCATTTTTCCGCAACAAAGATTTGATGGCCACGCCTGGGTAAGATGAGGCCCCAAACAAATCCCAATAAGCTATGGGGTTCGCTGGAGCCTCGATCCATGCCCGGTGGGTCACTTCAAGGTGCGTTCGGTGCCGGGTTGGTTTTAGGCCCTTAGACCCACTCGAGAGCAAATTTGGGCTTATATACTTCCTGGCCCCTCCCATCCTGGCGAGGGAAGACTCTCTTTCTCGATGTCAACCTCGCCGGAAAGCCTCTTCTAGCCATGGACGGCCAGGATTATTACCCGTCTACGAAGGCGCCGCCTTCGGACAACAGAGATGATACCGACAGCACCGCCACCGTGTTGGGTGACGAGCAAACCTCGCGCCCTACCAATGTCAGCCGCGCCGAAGACTGGAGCCTGATGCCACGGGTCAAACAGCAACATGAACGAGACGTGGCGTCCGGTTTCAAGAGTCGGGAGCTTGGCGTCACCTGGAAGAATGTGAACGTCGATGTGGTGAGTTCCGAGGCCGCTGTCAACGAAAACTTCCTGTCCCAGTTCAATATTCCCCAGAAGATCAAAGACGGTCGCAACAAACCACCCCTCCGCTCGATTCTCCAGAACAGCCATGGCTGTGTGAAGCCTGGGGAGATGCTTCTCGTGTTAGGTCGGCCGGGCTCGGGTTGCACGACCCTGCTCAAAATGCTTTCGAATCGACGACTTGGGTATAGATCGGTGGATGGTGACATCCGTTTTGGTTCGCTCACCCACAAAGAAGCCGATCGCTATTGCGGTCAAATTGTCATGAACACTGAAGAAGAACTCTTCTTCCCCACAATGACCGTGGGTCAGACGATGGACTTCGCCACTCGGCTCAAGGTCCCTTTCACACTACCTAACGGCGTAGAGTCGGCGGAAGCGTATCGTCTGGAAATGAAAAACTTTCTGCTGGAGTCCATGGGGATCTCGCACACGAATGACACGAAGGTCGGCAACGAGTATGTTCGAGGTGTGTCCGGTGGTGAGCGCAAACGTGTCTCAATCATCGAATGTATGGCCACTCGCGGGTCGGTGTTCTGCTGGGATAACAGTACACGTGGTTTAGATGCCAGCACTGCGCTCGAGTGGGCCAAAGCCATTCGAGCGATGACAGATGTTCTGGGCCTGTCGACCATTGTCACACTGTACCAGGCGGGCAATGGAATCTATGACCTGTTCGATAAGGTCCTGGTTTTGGATGAGGGCAAGCAGGTTTATTACGGGCCCATGTCCCAGGCACGGCCCTTCATGGAGGACCTGGGTTTCGTCTGCCGCGAGGGCTCGAACGTAGCCGACTTCTTGACGGGCGTGACTGTTCCCACAGAACGCAAGATCCGGCCCGGATATGAAAACCGATTCCCCCGCAATGCCGACATGCTCCTGGCCGAATATGAGAAGTCTCCTATCTGTACTCAAATGATGACAGAGTACGATTACCCCGACTCCGATCTCGCTCGCGAACGCACCAAGAACTTCGAGATCGCAATCTCGCAGGACACCAGTAAGAAACTGCCGAAGAATAGCCCGATGACGGTCGATTTCGTTCACCAGGTCAAGGCATGTGTCTCTCGTCAATATCAGATCCTTTGGGGCGATAAGGCCACTTTTATCATCAAACAAGTGTCGACCTTAGCCCAAGCCTTGATCTCAGGCTCACTCTTTTACAACGCGCCCAACAATTCGGGAGGTCTGTTTGTGAAGTCCGGTGCTCTCTTCTTTTCGTTACTGTATAATAGCTTGCTGTCTATGTCTGAAGTGACCGATTCGTTCAGTGGTCGGCCAGTCCTGGTCAAACACAAAAGTTTCGCTTTTTTCCACCCCGCTGCTTTCTGTATCGCTCAGATCACGGCCGATATCCCCGTCCTCCTGTTCCAGGTCAGCATCTTTTCTATCGTGGTCTATTTCATGGTGGGCCTTACGATGAGTGCATCTAATTTCTTCACCTATTGGATCTTGGTTTTTGCTGTGACAATGGTAAGGGCATCTTGTGGATTCTAGTCATCGAAGTCAAAAAATGCGAAACAGTGGGCTAACGGAATGGTATTATATAGGTTATGACGGCGTTGTTCCGCGCAGTTGGAGCACTCTTCACCACCTTCGACGGCGCGTCCAAGGTTTCCGGTTTCCTCATATCTGCCCTAATCATGTACACTGGCTATATGATCACGAAGCCGCAGATGCATCCTTGGTTTGGCTGGATCTACTGGATTAACCCTCTCGCATATGGCTTTGACGCCCTGCTTTCGACCGAATTCCACAACAAAATCATCCCTTGTGTGGGTACCAACCTCATTCCTACTGGTCCTGGATATGAAAATGCCTCTGATCATCAATCCTGCGCTGGTGTTGGCGGTGCGATTCAAGGCAACAACTATGTGACGGGCGACCAGTATCTGGCTTCATTGTCCTACAGCCACAACCATATCTGGCGTAACTTCGGTATCCTATGGGCATGGTGGGCTTTGTTCGTGGCTGTGACTATTATTGCGACGTCTCGGTGGAAGGCTGCTTCAGAAAGTGGAAACACGCTTTTGATCCCACGCGAGAGCCTGAATGGCAATAACCAGGTTGGCCGCTTCGATGAAGAGTCTCAGGTAAACGAAAAGGAGAAGAAGCGTACCGATGGTAGCTCTAAAGAGGGGGATGATATTGACAATCAATTGGTCCGCAACACGTCGGTTTTCACCTGGAAAAACCTGACATATACCGTTAAAACGCCCTCTGGTGACCGTGTGCTCCTAGATAATGTCTACGGTTGGGTCAAACCGGGTATGTTGGGTGCCCTGATGGGTTCCTCTGGCGCTGGAAAGACCACTCTCCTTGATGTATTGGCCCAACGAAAGACTGAAGGAACAATTCAAGGTTCTATTATGGTTGACGGGCGACCCCTACCGGTTTCCTTCCAGCGCTCTGCGGGCTACTGTGAACAGCTCGATGTTCACGAGCCGTTTGCCACCGTGCGTGAAGCTCTTATAATCTCCGCTTTGCTGCGCCAGTCGCGTGACGTACCCGATGATGAAAAGCTGAAATATGTGGATACCATTATCGAACTTCTGGAATTGCATGATATCGCTGACACGTTGATCGGTCGTGTTGGTGCTGGATTAAGTGTGGAACAGCGCAAGCGCGTTACTATTGGTGTGGAACTGGTCTCAAAGCCGAGTATCCTAATCTTCCTGGATGAGCCGACGTCAGGTCTTGATGGCCAATCTGCATACAACACTGTCCGTTTCCTACGCAAACTGGCCGATGTTGGTCAGGCAGTTTTGGTTACAATTCATCAACCTTCCGCTCAGCTATTTGCCGAGTTCGATACACTGCTTCTGCTGGCTAAAGGTGGAAAAATGGTCTACTTTGGGGACATTGGTGACAATGGCCAGACAGTCAAGGATTACTTCGGCCGTTATGGTGCTGCATGTCCCCCCAATGTGAACCCCGCTGAGCATATGATCGACGTTGTTTCTGGCAGTCTTTCCCAGGGTCGCGATTGGAACAAGGTCTGGTTGGAGTCTCCAGAGAACCAGCGTTCTATCCAGGAGCTTGACCAAATCGTTAGTGACGCTGCGTCTAAACCCCCGGGCACCCTTGATGACGGCCGAGAATTCGCCACGAGCCTCTTGACACAGACCAAGTTGGTGAGCCAGCGTATGTGCGTGGCATTGTACCGGAACACCGACTATATCAACAATAAATTAGCCCTTCATATTGGCTCTGCCTTGTTTAACGGTTTTTCTTTCTGGATGATCGGCGATGATGTCCACTCTATGCAGCTTCGCCTCTTCACGATTTTCAACTTCATATTTGTCGCCCCTGGTGTTATCAATCAGCTCCAACCGCTCTTCATTGAGCGTCGAGATATCTATGACGCCCGTGAGAAAAAGTCGAAAATGTACTCGTGGATTGCCTTCGTGACTGCCCTGATTATCTCGGAAATTCCCTATCTCTGCATCTGCGCCGTCCTTTACTTCGTGTGTTGGTACTACACAGTCGGCTTCCCCAATGACTCGAATAAATCCGGCGCCGTTTTCTTCGTGATGTTGATGTATGAGTTTGTCTACACGGGAATTGGTCAGTTCATTGCCGCCTACGCACCGAACGCGATTTTCGCTTCCCTGCTTAACCCAGTGATCATTGGAACCCTCGTCTCATTCTGCGGTGTCCTGGTCCCCTATCAACAGATCCAAGTCTTCTGGCGGTACTGGATCTACTGGCTCAATCCGTTCAACTATCTCATGGGAAGTATGATGACTTTCACCATATTCGACGTGGACGTGAAATGTACGGATGCTGAGTTTGCCTTGTTCGATCCTCCAAATGGCACCACCTGCGGCGAGTACCTCACCGAATTTATGCAGGGCATGGGCGCCCGCATGAATCTCCTTGATGCGGACGCAACATCTGGCTGCCGCGTGTGCCAATATACCAGGGGAAGCGACTATCTCCTTGGCGTCAACTTGAAGGATTATTACTACGGATGGCGTGATGCGGCTATTGTTGCCCTATTCGCCCTGAGTTCGTATGGCCTTGTGTACGGTCTCATGAAGCTGCGCACTAAGGCCTCGAAGAAGGCAGAGTAATGTGGCCGAGCTAACGCGTCGGATGGGGTGAAAATCGCCCTTCTTCCCTTATCTAATTGCCCCTGTGATTATTTGTTTGCTTATTGTTCTTTATATTCCCAAAGATAATTTTGCCGGATCAAAGCAGCGTCATAAATAGACCGCTGCCTTCCCGGTGTTCGTCTTTTGTTCATGATATAGATATACCGAGTGCTAGACAAGCCATGAGCCGATGCGCGCTTAATGTGAATAGAATTTTTAGATTGATTACCTCATTGGACTTCTCTGTAAGATGCGTATTAACTGCCGCTGCCTTTTGCGAGTTGGTTCAACGAAACAGGCCATGAGTCAATTCATGGTCATGTCTATAGCCGTACATGTGCCGAGGCATCTGAGATATGTAGCCTACAACAGACCACTCTAAGAGCGAAAGTGGGCTACAGTATAGGTATTATCACCTAGTCATGCACAATTCATAGCGCCTAGCTCACTTCTGTCGATAGTGTCGTGGTGGATGATCTTTCACCATCGTCCAAGAATCGAACTCGAATTAGGCACTTGTCCATCAAGCGCTAGTCAATCACACAACTCGTAACCGTCTACACGCCAGCCGTATCTGCTCACGGAGTACGGCTTGGATGCTGCCAAGGGGCCATGGTTCAGCATCATCTTGGGGGCTGGTTATCTAATCACAAGAAAGGTCACGTGCGGATCCCACTCATCCCAACTGGTGAGAAAGAGACGCTTACCGGATGCGGAAGGTGGACAAATCACTGGACCCGACGGGCCCCACGGAGCGGAGACCACCCGCAGAATAAGACAACAGAAAAAAAAAAAAAACCGAAAAACCAAGAAAACCAAAAAAGAGGCTCAAAGGCCCAAGCCCCTTTTGTTGGATCGAACCAGCGCCGGCAAATCGCAAGGTGGGCAGCCCGTGCTGGATCCAATGGTTCTGGAACTCTACTCATTCCCCATGAACAGGACAAAAAGAACAAAGTACCTCAACGGTCAGACTGCACATTTTTGGATGGATGATTTGTGCACCGTTGAACCCACATCGTCACGACGCCGTCGATGCGCCGCGCCGCTCATGCGCTTTCGTTATTGGTCGCCAACGATCAGCGCTGCTGTAAGCGAATCAAGAAATCTCTCGGACATGTTCGTTCTGATCTCACTCGCTTCGATCCTGCCGTACCGTTGGCTCTAACCGATGGCGAACCCGACTTTCCCATCCCTCCGGACTGACACTGGGATCGCGACCATCGGGCCCTCCCCTGCCTTTCCCATGATTACCCACGATTCTCGAGCGTTGCTCGTGTCCGAATTACCTCGGGAGAAGAGAGCCGCGGCCGTGTCATCTCAGAACCCCCGCCAGGTTCGATCCTGCACGGTGTGTCGACTGCGCAAGGTCAAGGTACGTCCCGAACCGATCGTGGTCTGAGCTCCTCGTTTGACCACCACCGCTGGCCAACCCCATACCACATAATAAAAATGAAACAAAATAATTCCATAATTATAACTCATTTCGTCCATGGGCTCTAAACCGACACACCCGGCCCCGACCGGCCACCCCGACGCGTTGTGAAACTGACGATCCCCGATAGTGCGACCGCGTCAAACCCTGTCATGCCTGTTGCGCTCATGGCTATCCATCGAAATGCGTGTATGAACCGGGCACCGACGAGGATCCCCAGCCCATCAGTCAAGCGGATGAGATCCGGAACTTGCGGGCGGAGATCCGCGACTTAACCGTCCGCCTGAACAGCAGTGGTAAGTGTCCCACTCCACATGAGGGATCACCATCATAGGACCATAACTCTGACTTGGCATTGCGTTGTACCCCAGAGCGCCGGCACCGGTCGGAGCGGCGTCAGGCCCAGCTGCAGAGGTTGTTTAAGACTATACGCTCGGCCCCGCTGGAGCTTGTCGATCGACTAATAAGTCAACTTCGGACTGGCCCTAGCGGATCGAATGAATTGGACGGAGCAGAAGGTGGGTGGGTGTGATGGCGCACGCGCCAGTTAAAAGATCGTGTAGGGGAGATGGGAGGCTAACTCGGCCGGGCATATGCAGCTTTTCTCCACCAACGCTCCCCCGATGAAAGCAGTGACGATAGCCGCAGCCACAGCAGCAGCAGCAGCAGCAGCGATAGTGATTACTACGCCTCCCACGGGTCAGAGAATTTCGATTTCAACCGCAGTCTATCGGAAAGCAGCGATGACTCATCGTCCTCCTCGATCATAAGCTTGAATAACTCGACCCGGCCAATGTTGGATGTGTTCATTGAGCGCTTTGTGGACGCTTTTAGTCCGGAAGTGGATGTCAAGTCGGGTCAGGCGGGAGCACTGCGACGCGCAGCGGAGATTCGCATGTTTTCTCCAATCCTGATGGATGCATTTGAGGCGGTCTCGGTCGTTTTCTTCGGCCGGTCCATTCAGGACCCGCGACTCGAGTCGTCGGGCTTCCAGCTTTATCCACGCGTCCTGCGGAATCTGCAGAATGCCTTGCAGGACCCAGAACGGAGTAAGGCGGAATCCACTCTGGCCACAGTCATCCTCTTGATGGCCTTCGAGGTACTTACCGGGCCCTTCACTTGGCAGACCCTCATTGCTTACTGGCCATTTCTAGAGCGTCGAACGGACCACACAGGCATCGCTGTCAGCACATGTTCACGGCGCCGTGCGTCTAATCGAACACCGTGGACCCGAAAATCATATTTACGGAGTGGAACACCTCCTCTTCACAGAACTGCGTCCGTATTGGGTAAGTTTGTGTGTGTGTGTGTCTTGGTGAAGTAGATTGCCATGCCGACTAATGCGTTGGATCAGGTTGGGGCGGCCCTCGTCAGCCGCCAGCCTTCATTTCTCGCCCAGGAGGACTGGATCAATGTACCCTGGTCGGCTGGAACGACCCAAAAAGACATCCTCCACTACTTGTTAGATTTGACGGTCGAGGTGCCATCCCTGTTGGCAGAATCGGACGCCCTGGAGGCCACGCTTGAGACCGGGGCCCCCAGTGCGCATGAGATCACGGTGAAACAGGCAGCGCTCTGGAATGGGGTTTCGGACCTCACGTGCCGGTTTCTGCAGTGGAAGATGGACTGGGTCGATAACTATCCAGACGGCCCGCCGCAGGAGGTGGCTGCAGAGCCGAACGATCAGTTCCCCGTCTTCCGCTGTCGTGATCTCCGCACCGGTGCCGTCATCACCCCGACCAAATTTGTCTATCCGAACCTGCGCCTCGCCCAGACGATGTGCCTCTATTACACCTCGCGGCTCATTCTCTCCTCCGTCGATACCCGGCCGGACGACGATCGGGTGGGGCCTGCGCAGCAATATGCTCTGGGCTGTGGCATCTGCCGAACTCTCGAATGGTATGTCCTAACCGCACCAGGAAACATGATCAACCGGCTTGCGTTCCCCGTGCGCGTCGCCTGGGAGGTGTTCCCCGACGGCGGGCCGGAGCGACGGTTCATGTACGACGTGTTGAAGCTGGTGGAGAAGCGCCATTCGCTTGGATTATGGGGAAGTGGAATGTCGGAGCTGTCCCCTCGGGCCGGATCCCCGCCGAAAGCCTGAACGGGAGCCCGTGTATAGAAAGATGAATATGTTGGCGATCGCAGGCACGAAAGCTGATATTTTGAGGGAACGAAGTTACGAGCGATATGAACTTGGTCCAACCGTTGAATTTTTTTTTTTTTTTTTCCTTCTTTCCCCCTGCGCGAGCGCGGTTCACTAATTCCCATCCAAAGGGCACAAGCCTTGCGTCTTACGATTAAGGCGAATCCATATTATGTATAATAATAAATATTCACGCAGCAGTTTCGGATAGTGACGACTTTTATATTATACCCTCCGATGACCATGCCCAACGACTAACTAACGTACTGCAACCTACCCGAGCCAATGTGTTGTAATGATAGCTATGCATAACCCGTCAACCTTAGGAGGTTGCCCGTTTAATCTGTCCCTCTTATACACACAGAGAGAGGGAGAGAGAGGGAGAGAGAAAGAGAATCAAATTTGCCGGACAATGACACAAGGTCACGAAACTAATGATGTAGGGTGTAAATCATCACCCTCCAAACGATTCTATCTGGTTTCTCCGGGATCATTTCTCCCCGCCAGTGAGACGGTAGGATTCGGTAGGATTGTCTATCGGGTGGCACCGAAAGAGCCGAACACAATGCAACCTCAATATGACAGCTGAAGGGGAATTTCTGCTAGTCAATGAGGCATCTAAAGTTCTGGGGCTGGTGCCAGGAACCGGTCCCAACCAATTTCCAATAGTGTGCAATAGCGCTGGTCTCTTTTTGGAAGACTCCACCGCAACGAGTAGATTTGTATGGTTCCTGAGGTGGCTGAAGCCGATCGCTATTCTCCCGATCGGATCCGCAATCTATTTTGCTCCACTTGAGCTGAGCAAAGGGATAATGTGTTGGCCAATGCGCTTTCGTGTTTTTTCTGTCTGCCTTAAAAAGGGCGACATGTTGCCCTTGAATGCGTCGTCCCGTGTGGGATTTTTTTTTCATCATCTGTAGATATTCATTATACCTTGCACCCACTCCAGTCGTTCGTTCATTCACTCACACACACACACACACACACACACACACACACAGTCTCTCGCTTTTTTTTTAATCACATCACAAGACAAGACAGAATTGGCCACAATGAAGTTACAGTCTCTCCTGCCCCTGGCCGCCCTCCTGGCTCCGTCCGCAGCCTTATTCGGCATCAATGATTTTGACTGCCAACTGACGGACGAGCACCCGAACCCAGTCGTTCTCCTCCACGGGCTCGGCGCCACATACTACGAGGACCTGAATTTCCTGCAGTACTGGCTCCAATCTCAAGGCTACTGTACCTACGCGCAGACCTACGGCGCCTACGAAGGCTTCTCCCTGCTGGGCGGGCTGCGCTCCATCAGCGACTCCTCGGCGGAGATCGCCGCCTTCGTGCGCGAAGTAGTCAAGAGAACCGGCGCCAAGAAAGTCGATCTGGTCGGCCATTCCGAGGGCGCATTCCAATCGCTCTACGTCCCTAAATTCCAGGGGGTCTCGGACCTCCTGGATAAGATCGTCGCCATCGCGCCCCCCACGCACGGAACCAACTTCGGCGGCCTGTACAATCTCGCGTACCTCTTTGGCAACGTGTCCCGCGAAGTCGTCGGCGAGGTGCTGACCAAGTTTGGCTGTCCCGCCTGCGACGAGCTAGGTCCCGACGGGGCCGCCGTCGAGCGATTGAACGACGGCCAGCCCATCGTGCAGCCCGGGAATAGCCTGACGGTGATTGTCTCCAAGGGCGACGAGATGGTCACACCGCATTCGACCTCGTGGGTACAAGAGGACGGCGTCAACAATATCTACGTGCAGGACTTCTGCCCCCTCGACCCCGTAGGCCATATTGGCGAGGCATATGATTTGAACGTCTGGAACCTGGTCAAGAATGCCCTGGATGGCACGCCGCAGAGGAAGTTTTTCTGCGTGATCGGGTCACCCGGAAAGATCTGAGCGGCGCTCTCCGTTAATTAACATCAAAAAAGACAAGAAAGGCAAAGCAAGGGAGTTCAAGCGGAATGATTTCTCTGTATCGGTCTCAAGAGGATATATATAGTAGTTTCGATATGTACACACATTAATGTATAGTCATCAAGCATTACCGTCCCCTATGTCGTCGCGGCATTAAAATTAGGATCGGGTGCACGGGGTTTCGTCCACCAGGGTTTCATCAGACGATCGTGACTTGTTGTTGCTTTGGTTCTCTTGGACCAGATTGTGTCCGTCGCTGCAGCTGCGTTAGAGCAAGTCTTGTAGGAGAAGTCGTCGTCGCCAACCCGACGAGTGATCTGTACGTACCCGAGTCTCTTATTTGGCAATAGTAGAGACAGGATGACGACGGGGGCCGACATTGCCAGTGCGGCGATGGTGATGTACCTGCGATGGGTCAGTCTCTCAGATAACACACTTTACAGAAGACAACGACAACATACCCCATGACATCGGAATACTGTGCCAGACGGTTAGCCAAATCTGCTCGAGCCCAACGAATACAAAAAAAGAAGAAACACAGTCAGGGAGAGGGCAACGTACCGCACGGTTGACGGCATCTCGCTCCACCGTTCCCCACGTCGGCAGGGTGCCCGTGATGGAGTTGTACAGCTGAACGATGGTGGTCTCGTCCACATTGGGTCCGAGATGCAAGTGCAGCCGGTCACGCAACTGGTTAGAATAAATGGCGCCAGCGATGGCCGAGCCGATGCCGTTGCCCAAGAACGACGCCAGCAGGATGAGCGACGTCACCTGGGCCAATTCGGCATGGGCCACAGAAATCTGCGCTGCGACGATGACAATCGTCTCGATCATCCCGCTGCCGGCGCCCTGGATCAGTTGCACGATGAAGAGTTCCGCAACGGAGCTCTCGTTGGTGCGCAAACGCACCATCACGCCGTACCCAACCATGCGGATGGCGGCGCCCACCACCCCGATCCATTTGTACGACCGCAGCCGATACATCAGCAGCCCCGTGCCCATCCCCACCAACGCCTGCATGACGCTGTTGGTGAAGTTGAGGAACTGCGCGTCGCGGGGCGAGAAGTTGTGGGATACCATGGACCACACGTACAGGTAGGTCTGGGTGGTGCCGAAACCGATGTTGTCCACACAGGCCAAGGCCATCGACACCACCACGGACAAGGTGCGGAAGTAGTGGGTGGGCACGACCGGGTGCCGGGCACAGTATTTCTCGTACGGATACAGACTGACCAGGGCGATGCCCCCCAGCACGATCAAGGCGTCGACCCACGGCGTCTTCCAGCAATCGGCCGCCGTGGCCGCCAGGGTAATGGGGATCAGGACGAGCGCAAATCCGCCACTCAGCAGGATGATGCCGCCGAGGTCAATGCGCGAACAGAACGTGAAGAGCGTCAGTCGCTCGGTCAGGATGAGGCCTGACTGTTTGGCCCGCCGTTCGAACACCAGGAGGGTGACAATGATGAAGCTGGCGCAGAAGGGCATCAAGATGGCGAACATGCCAATCCCCCAGCGCCAGCCAATGCCATTGACGACGCTGTCGACGATAAAGGCCGACACCCACGGCGTGATCAGGAAGGGAACGTACAAGATGTTGTAGACAAATCCGCGCCAGCGCATGGACGAGATGTCCGACACGACGGTCGAGTTGAGGATGGCGGTGCCGGCCTGCCCGACCGAATAGAATACGTAGCCACCGGCATAGATGCTGAACGTTTTGGACGACGCGCAGAGGATGTACGACAGGATGTAACATGTGATGGTAAAGATGTATGCCTCGGCCCGCCCTAAGACGTCCGACACCTTGGCTATCGGTGGTTTACTGACGGCCGTAATGATGCTGGCTGCCGTGTTGAGCGTGGCCAGCACGGACAGATGCTTGAAGTCGGAGGTCGCGAAGTTGCGATAGGTGCCTACGGTGGAGTTGTCCAGTTCGCTAAACGGACCGGTTAGAGAGCTGACCCAGGTGGACAGTGATGATCACCACCAGACTCACAAGATGACCATAACCAAGACCAAGCTGACGAGGGTGGGGGTTAGCCGGTTGGATCTCATATCAGAGGGGTGGTTGCGGGTGCATACCCGATATACAGGAGATATCTTCCCTTCCGGCCGCCCACCGCTTCAACGGCCTCGATTTTAACTGCGCCAGTTGCTTTAGATGGACTGGGTTCTGTGACGTGGAGTTCGAGCTGGCCGTATTTCTCGTCGTACAGCGAGGAGGGACTGGAGGATGCATTGTCGTCCCCCACCGGATGGAAAACCCGTCTCCAAGCTGCCAACATGTTGGGGGCCATGGCAACCGGGTGCCGCACCAGTGGTGGATGGGGCAGATTGAGATTTAGATAACTACGTACTGATGGCGCAACAATATCTTCATGGCCACCACCTAGGGCTGCGAATTCAGTAGAGCAGGGGGAGGAGGGGGCGAGGGGGGGAAATGAATGTAAGCAAAAGGGGCGGGAGGGGAAGGCGAGGAAGACGATTGATAGCTGCGATGGATGAAGAACGCAAGCAGGGTTTGTAAAAGTCAGTCAGTTAGTTAGTTAGTTAGTTAGTCGAATGATCGACACGGTCAGATTAGGGCCCAGTCGTCGTCCTTGTACAGTGAGGGGTTATGCCAATCCCTTGGCAACTCGTCTGCTGAACGGTCGCTGGTTGCCGGTCGATCCGGGTGTGATCGACGGGCCATCTTTGGCGACAGGTGGTCCCATTGGTATTGGACTCCCACGGCGAGGTCTTTGGGTGACTCGTATTTCTTTTTCTCTTTTTTTTTTTTTTTTTTTCTCTTTTTTTCTTGAGGTTGTTGGGTTGCCAAGCGGAGAGTTGCCGTTTCCGGCCGCATTAGCCCTATACCTAAATCTTCGTTGGGGATGGAAAGGGATCACTTGTGACATGCAACACTAATCAAATGAAAGCGCAGCTCTTGGTTCTCTCGCATCCCAGGTGGTTCATCCGAGCTAATTAATGCTGAAGAGGTGGAGAACTCGACATACCACTAGTACCGAGTCGTAGTGCTACATCATACTAAGGCGACGCTGGCTAATGCATCTCGCATGCATGGCGGCAGACAATCCACCGTCCCCCCCCCCCCCCCCCCCCCGAATATATCCGACATGACGGAAAATTATCCATCACAGGGGATGCAGAGAATTTGTACCGGACCTGGATCACGATGAGTGTACTCCGTATATGTGGATGTGCGTGTGTGGAGGTGTTTGTGCCTTAGGGGTCAGGCCATCCGGTGGCATTTAACCCGAGACAGACCACGTGACGTCAGAAGGTGGTCGCTGCTGGACGTTTGGCAGCATTTGCAGTTTGATTCAATCATCCCAACCATGATGGAATAACTTCAATGACTTCCGCTAGGACCACAGCTTGTACAAACCCTCTTCCACCAGGACCCTGAGAATTGGACCCTGCGCATCACGGGACCAGGTCGACCAAGCCCGCGGAGATCCTTCATCTGCGGCCGCAACCAACGCACGCGACTGGAGCGACGGAAATGAGAGCCAGCGGTGGGCCAACAATGCCTTCATGTGATGAAAAATTCTCAAATCCCGACCGGCGATGGCTCTCTCTATCAATCGTATGCATCGACGCCACTTGCCATGGGGCAATACGATACCTATGGACACGGAAGACCTAAAGGCGAGGCAACTACGGGGGATACTACTGCTAGTGGTGATATCCTCCTTCGTGACAGGGTGGAGCTGCCAGAGCTCCCCGTATCCCAGAGATTCGGTGGGTCAGGGTCTAGGTATTAGCTTGCCCGGCACCTTGCGGGAGTTTCGTTTCTGGACATAATTGGCATTTTTTGCTTCAACAAACCGAGAGGCGTGTGACACCATTGGTAGCCCTACAGCGATGCGATGGGAAGTGGTTCAGCAAATTATCGGCGCAGGACCGCCGTTAGGGGCGATGTAAGGGGGATGCATAGCTCTTTGCAACGGAGGGCAGGGGAAAAAAAAAAAGACGCTTCGTTTCTCACTCTGGGGCATGGCGCATCGGTCAAATTACTGGCGGGGGTGGGAAATGAAAATGGCGCACCGAGTGGAGTCCGTCTCCCAGCGTCCTCGGCCGTGCATGTGGATGGAGATGAGCCGTGGCAAAGGGTAACGAGTTGATGAAATACCTCCTCCAGCGTCATCTGATTTGAGTCATGCCAATCGTATGGTTTTCTTCTTGCCATCATCTACTTTGCAAGAGCACCGATACGTCCCCCGACTCTCCACTCCTCAATCCCAACCCGACCTTAGCACTGAATCACCGGGGCTGAAAGCACTCCATGCGTCTGGGAATTCGTGGGAGGATCGGTCACGGGCAATGGTGTCATGGCATGCATCAGCAAACTTTAGTAGATGTGTTGAAAGGTTCATTGGGAGATGGCAGATCCAATAGCTACATGTTCCTCTGCCTTTCTTGCGATGGGTAAAGTTCATGCTGATTAGAATGCTTCGTATTTCCATCCTTCCAACGGTGCTAGATGAGACCCCTAACCCAGACCGAATAGTCATTACAAAACGTGAGGAATTGATATCAACAAAAGCTAGCTAGTTCAAATAGCTCCCATTCGTCTCTTCATGAATCACATCAAACAGCGGTTTCGCGCTGAAATAGCCCGCCAAGGGAGTCCCCACCGATTTATAGGTGAAGGCCGCGTCGGCGTCATCCACCTTGATAGTCTGCCCTCCTCGTCCTGCAGCCGCCGCATCCGCCAAGAGTTGCGCATAGCAACACTTCTCCAGACTCACGAACCAAAACACGGTCTCCTCGATCGTATTGCCGACCGTCAAGAGGCCGTGGTTCTGCAGCAGCGCCGCCTTCTTGTTGCCCAGCGCGGCGGCAATGTTCTTTCCTTCCTCCTCGGCGAGGACGATCCCATTGAATTGCTGGTAGACGACGTGATCCTGTACCCGGGGTTAGTGGCGAGGGGAATGGGCGCAAAAACAAGTACATGGGAGACCAGCTGACATTGTAGAAGGCACAGGCATCCTGGGTGATAATGTCCAAGGGCCGCCCGAGACTGCAAAACGCACGACCGTGCAGACTGTGACTGTGGGCGGCGCAGTTGACATCCGGTCGCGCGGCGTGGATGGCCGAGTGGATCATGAACGCGGCGGCGTTGAGCAAGCGACAGGGGCCGCCGTCGATGACCTTACCGGCGTGGTCGACCAGAATCAGGTCCGAGGCTTTGATCTGCGAGAAGGCGACGCCAAACGGATTGACCCAGAACGTCGTAGGGTCTACGGGGTCGCGCAGGGTGATGTGGCCGGCCACGCCTGCATGTCCGTGGATCAATCGTGAGCTATCATACCACACACCCTTGGTGGCGGGTAAGGGGCCCTACCCTCGTCGTATCCATTCTTTCCGAAGATGCGGAAGGCCGCAGCCAGTCGACCTTTGAGATATTCCCGCTCCTGCATCTTGTCATCGAAGACGGGCGGCTTGGGGATGTTCATCTTCACTTTGGCTTTCGCCGCGCTGGCTTCCTGGGCGGATTGGCGGGCCTGCAGAGTAATCGGAGGCGCGGTCTCGGTCTCGGTGGGGGGCGCCATGTTTGCGGATGATCGTGGGCAGTGGTCGGGTTGGTTAGTACTTAGTCGAAGAAGAAGACAAAGAAGAATAATAATAAGGAGTAATCATAGAAGAAGAAGACGAAAAGAGAAGAGGGAGTGAAGTGGGTTCGTTACATTTCATGCTTTATCCGATAAACGATTCGATGAAGTAAACGCGGGGTAGGATTAGAGTTGCCGAGCGCAACCCGAGGCTGTGGAAATAATTAAATAAAATAAATAAATAAATCCGTAAATAAGTCAAAATTGATTTGATATCTATCGTCAGACAGAAATGATTGATAACCACACCGTCCATGGTAAACCGGCCGATCTATGGCATGGCCTGTGCCTGGGGCATGGCTTGTGCCTGGGGCACACTCCCCATGCGATCCACCCAGCCCTCCCTCCGTTTACAGAAGATTTCCAATGCTAAGCCCAAGCCGTCTCGCGACGCGGCGTCTAAGGTGCCCGTCTTGACCGTTACGACGCCTCTGCCCCCTGGCTGCGTGTTGAGGGGGGACCCGCAGTCCCCACAGAAGTGCCGCTGAAGTTCGTTCCCCAGTTCCCCCGATGCATGGGTGTAAACCGTGGGAGTCCCGGCCGTGTAGCGAAAGGTGGGCTTAGGGACGATGAGGTTCGACGAGAACGGGGCTCCCGTGTTTCGCTTGCAGTCCTCGCAGTGGCAGAGCGCGATCTGAGTGATTTGTCCAGCGTTAGTTTCACGCGAATGGAAATCGTCCGGGCCGCATGGCGGCTGGAGAAGTGCGGATCTCAGGTACCTTGGGGGTTGGCGTGCCGGCAGGGAGATCGACCCGGTAGGTGATCTTACCACACAGGCATGCCCCGGTTAAAGACTTGTCAGCCATGGCGTGCCGGTTCGTTCCTTTAATGATTCGTTCCGATCGTGAACTGATTGGGAGATGAGGGAGGGGGCCGAGGAGAGACGATTGCGTGTCAGGAATCTGAGAATGCAGATGAGGGGCACAGAATCATCTCGTCTTACGGACAACTGTCATCAACCAAAAAGCCTGGGGAACGTCCCTTAGTCATACTCGTTGTAGTGCTTACGGGCAGGGATTATACTCTGCAGATGCTATCTTTTTAGCCCTAGTCCGAGAACCTTTCGTCTGAAGACCCACAATGGAAAACATTCCAGCAGGCCACTCAATTCCATGCTTTTGTTCCTCGTGGTCTCGCTGGAGAGATGACAGCACCACGTGTCGCCTGTGCCCTAGCAGTGGCTGTCCCGGCCGTTGAAAATCTACCCCTACCCTTTAAGATACACCCAAAAAATATAAATAAATAAATAGACCTATATTTACCAAGAACCGAAAGATATAGTTCCACATATTCAATTCCGGTGGATTTTCAGGAAGAAAGCATCCTAGCTGATCACTGTGGCTGACGGAAACCCCTTGCAGGAGTGACCTGTCATGCTGGATGGCTCCGTGAGCAGCAACAAAGACATCTCAGATTGGTTTTCAACGACATATGACATGCCTTTGGCAAAGAAAGGCTATTTTTAGAGCAATGCTCAATGGAACATTCGAAGAAGACCAATGCTGTTGAAACAAAACCTTGTACTCTAAGCGGGAGTGTCGGTGCTGGCATTCGATATGCCGACGAAACACAAGCCCCTGGCGGTGCTTGCCCAGACGGCGGTCAAGCATGGTCTACTAAGCTACGACTCAGCAGGATATAGTTTAGCTCCAAGGGGAATTGGATTCTTAGCAGCACGACAGTAGCAGTTGGTAGCGGGTGGTACAGTATCCCAATTATATTATTTACACGGTCAAATGAGCAGATCTAATGCAAAGTATAGCGGACGGTACAAACCGCAAATCAACCACCAGCAGATCATACATGAAAACACCTCAAACGCCCGGCTAAAATGTCTTATGCGAGGAGAAACGGAATTAGATAATGGCAACCGTAGACCCAGACGACGACGGCTTCGTCTTGTCAACGTGAACATGCATCTCCCTAATATCCCCATGCTCGATATCGAGCACCGCCTTCTCTTCCTGCAGCTGTTTTTGACGCTTGTACATCTTCCAAAAGACAACGCTGCCGTGGACCTGGGCCGCAGAAAAGGCAATATGCAGCAGCGGAGTGACGACCTTGAAGGCAGTCTGCCATCGGTCCCACAAGGAGCCGAACAGGAAAAAGATCACAATGGTCTCGCAGGTGGTTCCAATCGCCGTGGTGATGCAAGAGAGAAGGAAGAGGCGTTGCAGAAAACGGTGGCGGTTGGGGAAGATGCGGTAGAGGATGATGGCCAAATGGGGGAAGAATTCAGAGATGATGTCGAATGCCCCTGACCGGAAGCAACCAGGTTAGCAGACCACCGGGGGTAATCCGATGGAAAAGGGTGCAGTATCACTTACCCCACACAGTACACAGGACGAACTCGATATCGGCATCAGGCTCTCGGGCCAGATCTAGGCTGATTGCGATGGCGGATTGGCCAATGATAATCGTTCCGACGTGGTGTAGCACCGCAATCGGCGACAGCTTCGTGCGGTAGATCAGCTCGAAAGCGTACATCCCAATGAGCATCTGGGCGACCACGACCAGCACGTCGCCCATGGTCACCTGGGAGCCATGTGCGTAGGGTGTGTGGAAGGATGACTTCCCAATGACAACCTCCAGGAAAGGGTATGCGGCCACGATAAGGATGATGATCTTGGTTAGACCGGCAATGTGGTGGTTAATGAACCCACGTCGGTTCACCTCGCTCAGATTCGTATAAATAGAGCCATAGAGACGCTGAATGAGAAACCCTTCCAAAACATAATACCGGACCAAGAACAGGACGACGAGGACTACCGAGATGATGAGTGCAGAGAACGGGGCGATCGTTGAGATAGGCTGTAATTTGAGAGTCTGGAGCGCCGTGATATCATGGTGATAATGTATAGCCATTGTAACTTGCCAGTGTGGACAACGGTCATGGGCTCCCCGAGAGAGTGAAGGTTATGGAAAAGAAGGAAATGAGTGGGCAGGGGAAAGGGGGAAGGGGGAAGGTCACCCAGATTGCCCCTAAATAAAGGATTGACAGGATAACACAAGAACAATGAATGTGCGAGAGACAGACAATGGGACCTGACCAACACGCGTCAACTAACCTCCATGAACCTAGATCAACGTTTATAAATAGACAATTGAAAAAGAAAGAGAAGACAAAGGAAGACTACGACGGAAGACGAAGAAGAAAAAGAAGAAAAAGACAGAAAGGACAAGGAAAGGTGGACTTTCAGTGACAGAGATCACTCTCTAATCAAGATACTCCGTTTCTCCTGGAGAAGCCTCCCCCTCTCAATGAACCCTGGATCTCAGCAAGGCTACGGTAGCCCACCACGTTGGTTACGGTAGGATTAGACAATTCGCTAATTCATCTCTCTAGGATTACCCACCGGAGTCTTGGTTGTAACGGTAATGTGGTAGCCTACGTTGGGTTGCCATACTAGTCGAGATGAATGGCGCCCCATCAGCGCTAATTTTATAGACTAACATGTTTTTTACCTAGACGTCAAAGGAGCCGTAACCACTTTCTGACAAGCGGCTTCGCCCAAACCTTGACCAGGGATTGTGCTCTTTAGTATAACCTCTTTCGGGGGGCGCAGTCTCGTATCACGGACATTCGACAGGGCAATGGGTCCATTGCCTGCTGATCCTGCATCGAATAAGGGGCAAGCCAAGCTTTCCGGATCCACCGAGAAAAAGCTTCGCCTCCGCAGGTTGAATGAAGTTCTCCTGGTCTAGGCAGTCGCATTCTAGGGTTCCAAGAGCAATTTCCACGGATGATTGGCGGCGGTCCCGTGCTGCCCTGGCACGTGATGGACTGGCTGCCCACCACGCCAAACCGCTTCTGGTCTTCCCCCCACCATCAGTTTCAGCCCATCAGAGGGGATCAGACCCATCATTCTCGTCTTCGTGGGCATTTCCTCGGCCCTGTGAGGGAGGCAACTCATTGGGGAAGAAAAATCCCTCCATGTGGTACGGGGTGGAGGGGTGAGGCATTTTCTTGCTCTATCTCTATTTTTGTCGTCTGCCCCTGGCATTCAGGGAGTTATTATTAGGGCTGAGTCACACAGCCCTGTCATCCCCAGTGTCAGTTGAATGATCATAAATTGCTACAACCCCCACAGATGAGCGTCCTAGACGGTAGAAAAATGCTGCAGCATAAGCCGGGAGAGGTGCCTAATTCATCCCCCCCCCCCAACGGTCAGGTCTGCCCACGGATTTGTTATGAGTGCTGGAAGAGAGACAACGGACAGGACAGGAGAGCGAGCAAATAATGTCTCATGAAATTGTCAATTCTCGTACCAAAGGCGCAATGGACGCCAATTATGACCCTAGAGCAAGATTCTCGTCATGAACATTTAATAACTGCATCATGTTCATCAACAGCACCATGACAGCATCCGGTGAGGGAGCCCGTGCACCTTCACTCACAGCGGGTCTGCAACTTCGAGTCCCACCACGAAACGGGCCATTCACTCGTCACACACACACACATCGACCAAAACATGTTCTTTCGCACCCGTCATACGATATGCGGCAGGAAATCTGGGAATACTGCGCCCCAATTAGTTGAGAAGTTAAAAGTCACTAAGAACTCTAGGCTCAGGAGAGAACAAAACAAATCTACATGTTCAGAGCACCAACTATCGTCTCTCAATCTGTTGAAGGGCACAAGTTTATCCTTGAGATACTTCACCAAACAGTGGACATCGCGGTAGTCCCCTGGAGGTAGCAACGACAGTCGAAGCCTGTATGGACGCCCATCACTGATATTCGAGTCATATCCCCTCCCCACAAGACATTATGGGACCTGCACGATCATGAGTATAGCAAATACTGTCGTCTTGAATGGCTGTGTATTCTTTGATGGGAAGATTAATTGTATGAGTATATGTACCATACGTTGGTGACGACGTAGGGTCCTCCATGATTGTGGGGAGAGTAAGTGGACTTGGACATATATATATTAAAAAGCGTGGAATGATCGAACACATACTAGTAACTCGCCAGTTCGAAAGGGGTCCCCATGGCCACAATTATTATGGAGTCAAGCCCAATTGGAGCCTTCTAGATATTTGTCTGTTATTCGTCCGCGACATGCTCTATAAAGCGTGAGGATTTATGTCGAAACCCATTCCAAAACGCTGAACGATTCTATCTCAAAGTCATATTTTAAAACTATATAAGTCTCTGCAAGTAAGAAACTGATACATACGACCATAGGGTGTGGAGAACAGGGCTTCCCGTCCGCTCAGCCGTACTTAAGCCACATAATACGTGTGGTTGATAGTTAAAGAGCCCTTTGGTTAACTAAAAATCTGAAACGTGGATAGCAAAGCCTTTAGTATGAGTGCTGGTGATGGGATGCTGACCTCCATATATTCGCAGCACCAGTGATGCCGACCAGACACCCTGGTGTACTGACCCCTCACCATGCAGCAATGAGGATTGCTGTGGTGGAGGCCAGGTGGCCCACGGAGAAACAGTGCACCGGTAAATAAATGAATCGATGCTCTCGCCGATTCTATCTATTGTTTCCTTATTCTTCTCCTCGTTTACCCATACATCACCTCCCTTTCAGTCACATGACCATGTACGCAGACGACGAACATTTGCGGAAGCTAGCGGAGGAACATAGGCGCCTGCATCGCTTCCTTTTCTTCATCGCTTCCTTTTCTTCATCGCTTCCTTTTCTTCATCGCTTCCTTTTCTTCATCGCTTCCTTTTCTTCATCGCTTCCTTCTCTATCTGCGCCTTACCCCCGCTGCGCTCCCCCAGCTTTGGGGAAAAAGGGGTGGTTTGGTTGTGTACGTGTGTACGCGTTTCCTGGCGGGTACTCCACACGCAGCTTCTTGGCGCGTTTGCGTACTTGCCTTAGGGACACGTAACCTACTGTGTACCATAACAGGCTGGGATGCCTATATGGGCTGCTGCAAACCTAATTACTAGTTGATAGCTGGTAGTCTGGGTAAGTAGCAGTGTGCTGATGAGAAAAGTCAGAATGAGGGATAAGCTATTAGCAGAGATTCATATCTTGGCCTTGCAAAAATGGCGCCTAGGCTGGGATCCTGAAAATGCCAAGCTCCAACTAATAGCAGTAGCTTATATCTAGGCCTTGTAATTATGGCGCCTAGGCCGAAGCTTTAAAAATGCCTAGCATCAGGAATTATCAGCGCACCATCCACGCAAGGGATGTAAAATATATGCTAAAATCCTCCCCGCGGGGTGACCTTTTGAAAAACTGGTTTGAGGCAATGCGAGAAACCTTTTGAATATCTATCAAAAGGGTGCCTAGGTGCCCCGAAAGGGGTCAGTGATCGCTAGAGGGATACTGGGATATGAGAACCACCCGACACAAAGCTGTTTTAGTGGAGTGACAGGGCACCCTCAAGTTCAGCTAGCTCTGGGATTGATGCAGGGAAACCTGTCTCAACGAGGGATAGAACAAAGCCTAAGTACTCTCTGGAGTAATGGAAGCTGTTAAGACTAGCAGGATAGTAGTTGCCGGATGTGTTAAAGGCAAGGCCTACACCGAGACCGAACTGCTTATCACCTGTACTGTTACAGCGCACCGCTTTAGAGTCTAAAAGTATATGGTGGGAACTGAGCTAGGTTAGTAGGGGTCTACTTTACAAGCAACATGCTGGCTAGATGCTGCTGGTAAGGGCCCCTGCAAGACATGGTCGGCTGCTAGAGGGAGACCACTAGCAGTAACGGGAAACTATCTCTCTGAGATAGCGGGCCGTAGCATTATAGTGGTGACCAGAGGGTACTAGAAAGGCATGTTTCCAGCTCGTACCTGGACCGTGGCTGTGTGGTATCGCCGGCATTTCAACAGATGTCTCCAATTCGTACTTGGGCCGCAGCAACGTGGTATCGCCAACATATCCTACTAGATGGGCCTGCGGAGACCCTATAGTGGCTTGAGAGGACGGATGCGCATGTCGGTTGGCCTAGAGAGGGAGAGTATTATGCCTGACTCGTACTGAGGCCCCCAGGAGTTTCCTGGCGTGGTATCGCCCATAGTACTATTGCCCGTGCGGCTGGCTTAAGGTGCAAACTCCAGA
>ML736419.1:0-30799 GCA_009193595.1 Aspergillus bertholletiae | reverse complement strand
TTTTTTTTTTTTTTTTTCCCTTTCCCTTCAGCTAGGTGGCGGTCACCTCCTCTTGATTCCACTGACAAAGGGATTGTCTACCTGGCCCCTTCGCCGCCGTTTTGTGCCGCCATGGCCGCTATGGAGGAATTGGAGATCCACAGCAAGGTAAGGGGGATATGACGAAATGACGCACTGACGGGAATCCTCGACTAACCAGCGAATGTGGACTTTCTTGTTGGTTTTCTTTTTTTAGTCCTACTTTGTTCGTTGGGTTAATGTCAAACCTGGCCATACTATCTCTTGGAGCATTCAGCCACACAGGAAGTCCCTCAACTTCGGCATCTTCAAGCATCCGGGCCATTCGGCCGTCCTGGGCTCCAACAACTTGCCCCCCGCCGACTCACACAGCACCGACTCGACTGAAAACCTGCCAGCCACTGCTCTGAATGCGAATTCCCGACAAAATGCGTCTACGCCGATCATTGAACGACTCACGGGCATCGGGCTAAAGCAAATTCAATGGGTTGGCAAATGCGAGGCTGACAAGATTGTCAAGGGTACCTACGACGTGCCTGCCAATGAGGGTGGAAATTACGCGCTCGTCTTCGACAATACCTTTTCCAAACAGATCTCCAAAACGGTGACGCTTGTGCTACTTACCTACCCAACAGCCTTGCCCCCACAATCAGCGCCAGTCCCCCACGCCGCGATCCTACCATCTCGTGGAACTGACTCCTCGGAATCTGGGAAGGCACTAGCTTCACGGAGACGAGGAAACAGCTCCGCCAAGATTCTACCGCCGTCCATCAATACAGATTCGGTCTCGATTCACACCGGTATCTTACAGAAGCGGCGAAGGAAGCGTCACCAGGGCTGGGCCAGAAGATTCTTTTCTCTGGATTTCACGTCGTCTACATTGTCTTACTATCATGACCCGAATTCGTCCGCCTTACGCGGCTCCATCCCTTTAACATTGGCAGCCGTCGCGTGTAGCGAAAACTCCCGGGAGATTTCAATTGACTCGGGTACGGAAATTTGGCACCTGAGGGCCAGCAATGACCAAGAATTCATATCCTGGAAGCGGGCTCTGGAACGGGCATCTTCGTCCAAGACCCCGGCAACGGAAGAGACCCATCCCTCGCCCCTGTTGCGCGTACCGTCCCAGCGTGTTCTCACGAATGTCATGGAAGAGCGCGAATGGGCGCAGGTTGAAAGTCTCGTGAGCAAGATATCTGGGTCCAGGGATGCGGTGCGCCGGTTAGCCAGGGACACGGACCCAAAGTACTTGAGCTACAGTGCTCCCGAGCGACCTCGCGGTCGTTCACCAAGCCCACATCCCGAGGCAAATGGCGATGAGTCTATGGAGGCGCGCGAGAAGCATCCCTTTTGGAAGCGTAAGGCCAATGGAAGTTCCCAATTGGGTGGCGTCAAGCGCACGATGAACACGCCCTCCTCTACGCAACTGGTAGTACCCGGCCCCTCCTCCGGAGACACTGCCTCGCTCTCAGGCGACCGGAAACCGGGCAGTATTACGAGCCACCCCGACCAAATGGAAGAGATACATGATCATCTTATGGCCGTGCTCCATGATCTAGACAATGCTGTTACTGAATTCTCGACCCTGATTGTGGAAAGCAAACATCGACGACATCCACCTGGCCTGACCGCACAGTCGCGACGCAGTATGGAATCGGACATGTCTCAGGAATTCTTCGATGCCATCGACGGGGGCAGTTCGTCTCCGTTGTTAAAAATCAAGGGCGATACTGATGACGAAGGAGCAGATGACTTCACCGATGCGGCTGCCCGGCAGGCAGAGGATATAGTTGTGGTGGACGATGCACCGTCAGATAGTGAGGATGAAGCCTCCGAGCCTCCCACACCTCAGGGCGATCGCTATGCCTCGCTGTTTCCTGCAAAACCTAAATCACTCTCTCCCTTGCCGCTCAGTAAGGTTCCTCGTCGTTCGAACATCCCCGCTCCGACAGTCATGCCTCCCAGTTTGATTGGGTTCCTCCGCAAGAATGTCGGTAAAGATCTTTCCCAGATCTCGATGCCAGTGTCCTCCAACGAGCCGTTTTCCTTGCTGCAACGTGCGGCCGAGGTGATGGAATATTCTATGCTTCTAGACCATGCGGCCAACGCTTCCGATGCAGCTGAGCGGCTTATGTATGTGACTGCCTACGCACTCTCTTCACTGTCCTGCAACCGGGTGAAGGAACGCTCCATTCGGAAACCCTTCAATCCCATGCTGGGGGAGACATACGAGCTCATCCGCGAAGATCTTGGGTACCGATTCATTGCAGAGAAAGTTTCCCACCGGCCCGTGCAACTAGCCTACCAAGCGGACGGTAAGGATTGGAGTGTTGCGCAATCACCCATGCCAACGCAGAAGTTCTGGGGCAAATCTGCAGAAATTATAACCGAAGGCAAGATGAGATTAACGCTACATACAACCGGCGAGCATTTCAGCTGGTCCAATGCCACGTCCTTCTTGCGCAACATCATCGCTGGTGAGAAATATTCCGAGCCTGTCGGCGAAATGTCGGTTGTGAATGAGACGACTGGGCAGAAAACGGTGTCCACTTTCAAGGCAGGGGGCATGTTCTCCGGTCGCAGCGAGGAAGTTATCACGAAAGCACTGGATTCTAACGGTCGTGAGCTACCTCTCGGGTTAACGGGGACCTGGACCACCTCACTCCAAATGACCAAGAATGGCTCTGCCACAGCACCGGTGTGGAATGCAGGGCCGTTGGTATCCAACGCCGCGAAGCACTACGGCCTCACCGTGTTCGCAAGCAGCCTCAACGAGATCACTTCAATTGAAGACCACAAGCTTCCACCGACAGACTCGCGCCTCCGCCCCGACCAAAGGGCCCTGGAAGATGGCGATGTTGACCGGGCAGAGGACGTGAAGGTCAAGCTGGAGGAATCTCAACGAGCTCGTCGCCGTGAGATGGAATCGGCAGGCCAGACGTGGAACCCAAGGTGGTTCACCCGATTGGACGATGGTCTTGCTGGAAATGAAGGCGAGGTTGTGTGGCGTCTGAAGTCGGGTAAAGAAGGATATTGGGAAGAACGATCGAAAGGAACTTGGACTGGAGTGGTTCCAGTGTTTGAGACGTAACTCGGTTTTCCATACATCGAAATTAGCGTGTATGTATGCATGTCTGTTTTGTATCTAATCATGTCATTAAACCCTGATTATGATGATCGGGGCTATAATGGCGATGTATGTTTCAAATTATTATCTATATATATTGTCGTACAATATCCGTTAAGAAGATACAGATAATTATAGATTACGTGTGTGCTATGCCTATAGAATAAAGAAGGCCCTACTAATCCGAAGATGATCTTCCGTCAGATCGTTTATTAGGTACGATTGCTTGCAAATCAAACTAGCCAGAGAGAGAGAGAAGGAAAAAGGAAAAAGGAAAAGGGGGGGAAAGGCAAAGAAAATATACATTAATGAAATGACTGAGAACATAGCCAATATGATGCTTCACACATTTTTGTGTATGAGGTATACTAAGCCAGTTGATCCAAAATGATCAGACGAAAGTTAACCAATTGAAACTAGTAATCTTCGTCCGACTGCTCGTGGACAGCCCACCGTCGACTATTCCGCGACTTCGCAGTCTTCTTAGCTGCCCCCCGGTCGGCTGGTGTGTGCTGACGAACCATAACCGGGAGACTATCCAACACAGCTCGGTTGCCCTGATAGTAATGCACTGCAAAGCCTCCCTGAAGAATCCGGCGGAGGGAATTCAGCCGAATCCATTTCCACCACCGGTCGATGTTCATCACACCCTGGCTGCCGACCTTCACAGTCAGTTTGCTACCGTAATGTCGATTGGTGTCATGATCGATGGCGGTGTTGTACATCGGACCTCGACGAGGGTCCTCAACCGTAGTCAAAATCGAGACAAAATTGCTGTGTAGGTTCTTTTTATCTTTCTTACTGATGCGTTTGTTATGTACCGTGGCCAGTGACTGAAGTTGCTGCTCAAGCTCGTGAGTGTTATGATATGCATCGTAGCGTTTAATCAATTTAGGGCCTCGTCGGTCGTCCAACGATTCATCGTCTGATTCGTGCTCGATATCCTCGTCATCATCCTCTTGGGGAGTGTAGCTTTTCTCGTACAGTAATGCGATGTTTTCGCCTGCTGCGATTTGTACGGACGATTCACTACTGTTTAACTGGTCCATGAAGATTTGGATTGCATCTTCGCTTTCACCTTCGAGGTCTTCTATTTCGACTGCCAAAACACCCCATTCCTGAAGAGCCGCGGTGACACTGCTCGGGTCGTCGGCAGCACCAATTGACTGCCCGTCAGAAGCTGAAATGTCTAGAAAGAACGTCATCTGGTCGAGAATACCATCCTCTCCTGCACCCCCGAAAATAGTGCATGCGCCTAGACAATGAATAGCGGCAGCCTTAACAGAGTTGGATGTTGAGTCTCGAATAGTGCGAGTAAGGATAGGTTCTACATTTTCATAGATGGCATTGTCGAACGCGGTTATGACAAGGAGCTCAAGCGCTCGTAGAGCCAAGGTTGTCTCACGTACACTGGATTCAAATTTGACGCTCCGGCAAAAGGCGCTCAAAAGGTCGTTGACGTGGCTTCGAATGTGCTCGTCGACATAGTGACCCTTCAACAGACGACAGAACGCAGCGTAGCATTCTTCACGGCTCAATACGCTGCTACGTTTGCGATCTAAGATATCTTGAATGACGTCGCCAAGTTCTTGAGCCCAATTGTTGTTGTCGACCTCAGGGTTATCGGTCAAATCGTCCAGCGAGCCAATACTGACGAAAGCATTGACCATTAGTAACGTTCGATTATTTTTTTTACCCTTGAACACCAATGACATCATTCCGCCACTAGAATGGGAGCAAGAAACACAAAAGTTATGAAAGGAGATCGACAAAACTCACCTCAACGCGGTATCATCACTGAGATTCCCAGCATCTTCCTCGTCGGACGGATTCCTGCTTACATTGCGAGAAGATTGGTGGGAATTTTGAGCGGAGTTTGTGCGTGAAGTCCGGCGAGAACCTTCACGAGACGCTGCTTTCCGAGAGATAGTTTTACCGCTCTCTAAGACCTGACGACGAAGATCAGGCATGTCTAACCCTGAAATTCAACGGTCGACTGTTTGAGATGGGGTCTGCTCCGTAAAAGGATGAAAAAAGGGTGATAAAGATTTGGGAGCAGAAAAGGGGATTATGAATAAGGACTGCAACCGTAGCCGTGAGATGCTGCAGTAGAATAGAGTTGACCAAAATAGGGCTATGCGAGAGGTATGGAAATAGTAGACAATAGGAATAATTTTTCGGAGACAAAGTTCATGGTAGAGTAAGTCTTCAGGTAGGGAAATGCAAAGGTATTTGAGGACTCAGATGGTGGAAGACATGAAGAAATAAAAAGAAATCTTCAAAATCCAGCAGGCGGCGACTGTCATATCTCATAGAATGACCCCGTGATTTTTAAATTTTATTTTTATTTGATTTAATTAGGTATTGATTTTTTTTTTCAACCTCCGTTTAAGTCTATCGCGGCGCTTGACTATTGACTACAGCCATTCAGGTTGTAAGAATCACCCTCAATCAGCCAAGTCTATAGTATCCTGGCTGTCCTTAGTATTCCAAGCACACTCGATCGCATGTTTGATCCCATCCCTCATGGCTTTTAAATACATGCCACCAATGATTTCAGTGGTTATCTCCACGTGATGCGGGGTCTGGCGATTTATCGTCTCTCATCAGCACCAGAGAGTTTCCTCGGTACCTGAGGCATCCA
This sequence comes from Aspergillus bertholletiae, assembly GCA_009193595.1. Taxonomy (NCBI): domain Eukaryota; kingdom Fungi; phylum Ascomycota; class Eurotiomycetes; order Eurotiales; family Aspergillaceae; genus Aspergillus; species Aspergillus bertholletiae. The sequence goes on along the minus strand of ML736419.1, from coordinate 25,010 downwards.
CTAACTAGATGACTTTGTGTATGGATGGATTAATACGAAATGATCGGTATACCATCTTAGTAAATTAAATATAATCTAAAGACGTTATCATTATACATCTCCTTTGGAATAGTCCATTACCCAGGGGTATCTAGTTTTATTTTAGCCGTAGACATACAAGAAGCCAGCCCAAAACCAAAATCTTCTAATTGCATTCCAAAACCAACTCCAGAATTCTCCGCGCTTTGTTCCCTTCCAGATACTCTCTCCCTTCTCTCCTTCGATCATCGTCATCGTCATCATCACCAGCCTCTAGATCCACTTGTAGGCTGGCCTCATATGCACTCATCACAGTCTCTTCATCAACCCGTACTCCCCCTTGCACAAGAACTCGGATACACTGCGCCAGTCGTGAAATCTCTCGCCTCGTTTGGGGAGGGATATCATCGTTCTGGCTAGAGTAGATGGAGCTCGACACCATCTCCTCCATGCGAGTAATCGACACACTATCCGTGGTAGAAGACGCGGCGGCGGTACCATCGGCATGCTTTGAAATCCAGATATACCCGTTGACTCCAAGTATGACATCCACATCGCCACCTCCATTGGCGGTGTTGACTGTCCACACCTGTCTCCGAGACCGAACGACTCCTCCCGTGCCTGATGCGCCCATCGCTCCTGCAGAGATAGATCCAGAGCCAACTGCTCCTTTTACCGTCGAACTTGAAACCCCGTTTCCACCTGTCCCGGTCACAGCGAGAAAAATTCCATTTCTAAGTTTTCCGTATTTCAAAGACCGTGTATGTAGTGAAGCTGCACCATCAGAATGTACGGTCTGAACTTCTGCGACTACTAGGTCCCCTTCACTGAAGAAAGTTCTGATCTGTAGTTCATCGGCACTCGTTCGCCGACGTAAAATACCGCCTGGGAGATTGATTGCGGATAATGGAAGCTGTGCAAGGAGTGGAGCAGCAACATCTACTTTCCATCGTCTGGACTGAACTTCAACAATGCGCCCCACGACAAGATCACCTATTTCTGGGGTGTAACGAGCTCGAAGCGGTTGTACAGAAAGAAGTTTGTTGGTCTTTTGAACAGTGCCAGCAACAGTGGCAATTATGGATGTAGAAAGAGGATTTATATAGGTACCATGTCCTCTGTATGTCCGTTAATGTGTGCTCATGAAGCACTAACGATAACACATCTGAAACTCTGCATGGGGAAAACCAACCTCATCCATTGTGGATCATCTGTCACAATTTCTCCAGGAGTAACTACTCCTGCAGTAATATATGTTCCTTCCACCAGCCGAGGTCGCTTGCTCGGCCTTGAGGCCCTCCCTGTTGCTAGGTCTACTCCTCCATCCGAGTCCATGGACATAGAATCCATGTCTGAATCTGAGTGGGATATGTCGCCATGGTCGACCACTGGGGGAAGAATTGTGATCGCCATTCTCTAAAAATTCCCAACTGTCGAATTTCTGGCTGTCTTGCTGTAATACAGATATGAGGTATGGTATATGGTGACATGTTGAATATAATGGTGAGAAAGGCTTTCTGGTAGGGAGCAAACATGACAAACTAGGTGTGGAGACGGTTATGCACAAATGACTGTAACCATGAATCATCGATGCTAAAACATCGGGCTTGAAACATTATGAGAGGGTTTGAAGATTAAAGAAGAGAACGAAAGAAAAGAGAAAGAGCATTGTAAAAATTTTAAATTCAAAATAAATTAGGGAGCATACACAAAAATCGACTATTTCCAATTGTAGAGTTCGGATGTTAGGCCGCTGTGCCTTAGTTCTACTAATTAACCTAGTACATTAATATAAGCATTTGCGACGCTTAATATAACTCTGGTGGTGTCTCGTTCCAGTCTCATATTCAATTTCAGTCAGGTTATTCCTAGCTTAGAATTTACCCTCAAAAATAAGAAAATGACCAAGTTAATTATAAGAACTGAGTGATAACACGATGTAGTCCATGGAAGACAGGTGCAATTATAGGTCGCAGCCTTGACCCAAAACAGATAATCATAACTGGGCTCCGGATATGTTGGACACCATTTCTGGTATTATTCTGAAGAGCTAGTACTATCCATCTTTTATAACATCCTTAGTAATATCCAGACAAGTCAATGCGGGTGAAGGAAGAAAGTAAGAATAATTACAAAAAGCAAACACTATTAATATACGTATAGGATAAAAGTAGAAAGCTTTCAGGCACCTACCCCCGACGTTCTCTTGGATGAACGTTTGACGACGCTAGAACTGCCATCGTCTTTCTTTTTCCGATTTGACCTGTTGCTGCTACCACCCTTGGATCTATACCCAACGTCGTCTTCGCGCTTGCGTTTTCCCTTAGAACCTCCTGATCCATGCCCAGTCTCCATTAAAACACTGTCGTCATCATGGAGATCTTCGTCTTTCCGCGACTGGTTGGGGGCTGCTTTCTTGGACGTGCGCAAATTCGATGGTCTAGAGGCAGATTTCTCGGAAGCATTTTCGTTGTCTTGTAAAAAAATATGCGGCTGGTTCCTTCGCAGCCAATTGTAAACCGAGATTGGGTTTCGCAATGCAGCCTCTCTCTCTCGTTCAATAAAAGAGAGTTTCTCAGGGATGCGACTCAGTTGGACGACAGCTGATACATCGCCCAACTTGGCGTCGGTAGCCAGGTAATACTCATTTTCGTGTTCAGGCGTGAAGAAACCAAGAGAATGCTCAGAAACATTATTTCCAAGTTGATTTTCTTCTGATTGAGGAAGAGTATGGGGTATCCTTATCAACGAGGTATACTGCGTGCGCGGCGCAAAGGCTTCGTTCTGTTTTATAGAGTTCTCCAAGTCACAGTAATGCTCAACTGTCATGCTGCCAGCTGCCAGCTCAGATCTAGCATTTTTGAGGGTTGAGCTAGCCACAGAAGGATCATTGTGTGAGGACGAGAGTTTCCTTCCAGGAGCTGGGGGGAGGAGGTCATCTCCGGGAGCACTCAGATCGTACCGTAGGTCGGGTGAAATATAGAGACTGTCGTTGAATTCTAGAAGGGCTTCTAGTAACTGGCTACGTGGTATTATTACATGCACTGTGCATGGAAAATGACGGGTGGGGAAACGTACTCATTCTGTTCCTGTATCCTCTTTGAGAGATCCTGGATGCGCAACTCTTCCCGGATAAGCGATTCACTCTCTCTCATTCCGAGCTCGAATTTCACTTTGAGTTTCGCAAACTTCTTCCTGTGAGGAAATAATATTAGCATGCGGCAATGTAAAAAGACATGAACAAATGCGCCTACTTAAAAGACCGGTATGACTGTTTGGTAGGGGCACCTGCGGGAGCATCGGGGAGGCTTTCAGCCACAGACTGGGCCTCATCTGCGTCTTGAGACATAGCGTGGCAGGGAAAACGGTGTTGACTTTGACTGATAAAGGCAGAGACTATTATAAACACGCGAATGCAAGATTGTATCTGGGTCGACCAAGTTGGACAATACTTGTAGTAACCTTGATCACGCGTTAAGCGGTTATGGATCCTGGTAGTGTTGCCAAGAGGTCCTTACGACCTGATGATCCGGGCGGAATGTTTCTGCCCGCCAAAAACGCAAAAAAAAAAAAATAGGAAAGTTGCTTTCGACATCTTCTACGAAGTACTTTCCGAACATTCATACAGCGTACAGATAGAACGTGCTACCATCTGATCCGGTGTTTGTTTAATTACTAGTGATTGACGCCCTCTTTCTATTCCTTTCTATCTTTTTTGTCGCGTGGATTTGGCGAACAAAATGCCAGCTATTGAAGAAGCAAACCACAAAAAGCGAAAGTTACCAGAGGTATCCGAAATCGAGATCGACGTCTCTGCTCCTGAACCTCCATCAAAAAAAGCTTTGCGCAAAGCAAAAAAGAGAGCTACCGAGGCTCCAGAGGCTACTACCGGCGAAGAAAAGACGGAAGCCGCTGCAGACAACGATGAAATTTCAAAAAAACGCTCAGACTATGGCATTTGGATCGGAAACCTAGCGTTTTCCATTACCAAAGATGATCTGCGCAATTTCTTTACAAGCAACTGCTCTTTCACGGATACTACAATCACTCGAATACATTTACCCAAGCCAGCAGAAAAGGGCGGGAGAGCCCAAAATAAAGGATTTGCATATGTTGATTTTTCCAACCAAAAGGCTACGGCTGAGGCACTGGGACTAAGTGAACAACTCCTATCTGGGCGCCGTGTGCTTATCAAAGATGCAAAGAGCTTTGTTGGTAGACCAGAAAAGTCCCAACAGGAAAATCACAAGGCTGGCGCTGCGGGGACGGCCTCTGGTAACCCTCCTTCCAAGCGTATATTCGTCGGCAACCTTAGCTTTGATACTACGAAAGAGGTCATCGAGGAACACTTTGGAAAATGTGGGTCGGTTGCACATGTACAAGTAGCCACATTTCAGGACTCTGGGAAATGTAAGGGTTATGCTTGGGTGACATTCGAAGACCTCATATCTGCAGAGGCAGCGGTGAAGGGTTTCATTATGGTTAACGAGGACGAGGAAGACGAAGAAATACATGGGTCTGACTCCGAAGACCACAAGAAGCCGAAGAAGCCAAAACAAAGAAAGGTATGGGTAAACCAGATTTTGGGTCGGCGTATGCGGATGGAGTTCGCAGAAGATGCAACAACACGGTACAAGAAACGCTTTGGTAAGGATGGCGAAGGCAGGAGATCCCAAACTACAGATGGTAGTGAGACAGAGCCCTTTGATGACCAGGATGCAACTGGAAGGCAATCTCAACGACCACGACCCGCAAGGACTATGCAGAGAAAGGCAGACTACTCGAGATATGACCAGGAAACTGTGCAAAAGCTTAGTGGTGCCATTGTTGAGTCTCAAGGAAAGAAGACTACATTCGATTGAAACGGCCAACATTTCCCCCCTGAACAAGACAAGAGAATAGCTCGTGGCTAGTGACGAATTAGAATATTGTTAGTGTCCAGGAGCTCCTCGCTGAGAGAGAAACAAACCACAGGCAACAGAGTCGTTGATGATTTCATTCCAATGGGTCTGGTGCAGACTTGAAATTTTGCATGGTAATAATCAATAGTTTTGCTCCTATATGAGCGTTTGTTAATCCAGCTGGCAAATAGATTCGCAGATCATTGATACCCAGAGAGCAGCAATTCAATATCCAGGGGGAAAAAATGTATCCCTAATAACTACTTCGTACATAGGTATAGATTAGCCTAGATCTTTAGGCAAATAGCTGACTAAGACGTAAACATACATCACTAACTAGCCACTGGAACAACGTCCAGGATGGCTATGCGGGTATTCAACAAACCCTCGTAGAACTTCCGTTTTACCTTTTCTTCTTCTTCTTCTTCTTCTTCTTCCCCACCCTCTGTTGTTGATGCTGATGATGATTAAATAACTTGGGTGATGCATACTGATATGGTATTCATTAGTAGTGGGGAAGTCGTTCTAAATTAGCATACATCAAATGTTTCTACTTCTCATGTCTCGTAGATCCCTCTTAGTTCTAGAATCGCTGATGTGGTTTCGGGGCGCTAACCGGATTGAGAAGGTTTGACATCGACCAGAGATGTCATGGCTCAACGCTCATGCTCAAAAACCACCAAAGCCGGTGCGCTTTTTAGACCATCCGTCCTTTTTTCACACCTCGTGCCCTCGCTTCTGAGGTGCATGTTCTTCCTTTTAATACTATTCATTACGCCTTTTTTGTTCTACCGAGTGAAGAAACATCATACCTGTTTCCCTTTCGCCGTTGTGGTGCACAGTCTGGCCCACCTTTCCTTGCAACGCCGCCGGTCTCGCCGCAGTCTAACTTAGGTAGCTGCGACCGTTCCTCGACCTGTTTCCAACGCTTTATAACGCAAACAACCATCGACTACCACTGTTTAATAGTATTAAATTCCCTCTTTTCTCCCGCTTGGATGGCTCCCCGTCGTCACAATATCGGTGCTAGCCGGCGAAAGAGGAGAGATGAGGAAGGAGAGGATGAAGGCTCTATAGATGGAGAATTGGAGGATGATTCCTTGAGTGATGGGTCTGGAGTCAGTAACCAGGATGATGATGATGCCGATGGTGAAGGCAGTGATGACAGCGATGACGATGGGTTGTCTACATCCCCGCGGGTGGGTGCCAACGGTCATCGCCAGGTCAACGGTCGTGTGCCCGAAACAAACCAAGGGTTGTTACGACGCCATTCTGCTTCGCCTAGAAAGCATCCCTTGACGACTGCTGTGTCAGATACAGAGACGATGATGAATGGACTAAGAATATTGGACGAGTCGAGTGAGGTGACAGAGGTACACTTTGACGACTTGAAGGGGGAGCCTAGCCATCAGACTGAAAGAACACCTTCTGCCCCCCCAACAGAACAAAAGCGAGACACTATTATGGACAAAAAGCGCCGTGAACAAGAAAAACACATGAAGGAAAGGGATGAAGGCCCAGTGTCTGTGCCTACCCGAGGTAGCTTCTTTTTACATGATAAGCGCTCCACGGAAACAGTGACAAACGGCCATAAACCGTCTAACAAATCGAAATCAAGGCCGTATGGCCTAATCGTGGATGGTAATGTTCGCAGGTATGATTATTTTGGCCGTACACCTATTCAACTTGATATCATCACATCAGCACTTAAGTGGTAACGCATCTCTGACTCTTTCCAGGACTTCTGTCAAACCAGTTGCTAGTGAAGGACTATGGACACATGATCTTCATGATACAGTCGCCGGAGATGAACCACCTGCCTCAAAGCCTTCCACCGCATCGGCGCTGACATCCATGATCCCCCCGAAACCTGTTCCCACGGCCCCTAGATCGTCACCCCCCAACAGGTCATTTTCAAGCACTACATTAATTGGAAATGTGCCTGTCGTAGTATCACTGCCGGGCATGGAGCATCCAGTCCCTTATCCTTCCGTCTCAAAGAAGCAGCACACGCGCTTACCTCAACACCGGCCTCCTCTACGCCGAGACAAGCCCGTTCGAATCTCACTCCCAGGCCAACCTCCAAGGTATATCTTACCTGCTACAGAGAGATCTTTCATATTTATTCCACGGGCTTTGCGACCCAACCAACAGGCATTTCGAGGTCGTGGCCGCGGTGGATTCTACGGAGGACGGCGTCCTAGCCTTTATGCAAACTCTACCTACGCATCAAGTATCACTGTGAGTCGAAGATCATCGTTCGGAAAGGCACCGTCTCAAGAGGGATACCACTCGCCAGCAGGCTCAGTTCTCTCGAGGCACACTATGGTCGCAGCAGAGAATGGTAAGCCAGTAGTCCGCCTTCCTCCACCTGGTAGACCACCTGGGAGCGTTGGGACGGTCCCGCAGACAACTACTGGATCAGCAGCCGCTCCGCCCACTGTACCGCAGCCTCTTCCTCATCCTCAACCACCAAACCCCGTCTTTCGTGAGAGCCGTCCGGCTCTGATACCCATGCATCAGCCTCGTCCTCAGAAGGCAGTTTCCCTCGCTGATATTGAAACACCAGCGAGATTTCCGTTCAATCCTCCCCAACCACAGCACGAACAACCATTTCATCATCAGGTCCCAGTGTCTGCAAATGGTTCTGGTTTTGGTCCTGATGCTTCTGGACAACCCCTTCCTTCCGCTCACAGATCCTTAACTCCAATCTCCCACATACAGGATCGTGCGTTTCATGCCCCGTCCCATATCCCTGCGTACCAACAGGCGTTCTGGCCTACCTCCTATCCTCCTGGTGCTATATACTATCCTAACTCGGGAACGGAGTTCCCGCCGTATAACTCCGCTGTAGGACCTGGGCCATCCGTGCCACCTTTACCTCCTGGACAACAAGCCCCGTATGTGGTTCCCGTTTCCCATGGCTCGACAGAACAACCGTCACTATCTGGTACTGTTGCACATGAAGCTGGTGGGACAGTATATTTCTATGATACCACGCAAATGCCTCCTAATTCATCATATGCAATGCCTGCTGCACCTGGGATTGGTGCAGTTATGGATATGGGCGCGCCTCCTGTTCCATTCTATTATTATCCGTACCCTCAGGGGGGCGTCTATTATCCTACGCAGTAAAACATATGATGCTCAGACAAGCTGCGTGAAGCTTTCTGCTTCTTTTCTTACGTTTTCTTTCATTTCATCCTCTTTTCATTCCTATTCCCTTTCTTCTCAATTCAACCCAAAATATCATTCTCCTCTTCATTCGTATCATTCTATGTTTAGTTTCGTTTGGAATTTTCGCCTTTTCTTTTCTTTTCCTATTATTCACCTTCTTTCCTCCTTTATCTTCGCTATCCTTACTCTATGGTGATGCAAAATTTTTACTGTCAAAACCTACGGTGACCGTTCATTTCCTTAATAGCCTTGAACAATATTTTTTCTGCTGTGCTTTTGTTTTCTTTCTCTTCTTTCGGATACGGTCTTGTTCTCTCATGCTCATCCCATCCATTTTGTCTTAATCGTGGTTAGATTAGGATTCCATGCATATTTTTAGCGTTTGTTTTTCATCATTGTCTGTTGTCAACGGATCTATGTCGGAAAATGTCTCACGTTTTATATGGATACCATCTTTTTTTCAGATGATACGACAATGGTTTTTAGTTTTTTTTTTTTTTTTAAGCTGGTGGTTAGCCGTTTGTTCCGCAACGAGCCCGAACAGATACTTCAATCATACGCCCGCACAGGGATGGATTCGGAGTGATGTGTGCTATTGAGGCTTTCTGTAGTTTGACGCAGCTTCGCATGTCGGTCCATGAGTACCTCTATGCAATATAAGCCAGTGCAACTGGTAATTGTACTGAATATAAGCGGGAATATAAGAGGCAAAAGGCCGCTAAAGGTCAATACCACTAGTAGTAGGCAGTAGTATAAAAGTATAAAACTGCAACTTAGAAAAAAAAATTACGTAGTTTGAATGCCTCTCCCCTCCCTTCTATTGGCAACAAGCCGATGAAATAAATCTCTTGAGGCTAGTGTAAGGAAGATACATGTATGTATACCGTACCTCCGCAGGGTATAGTAGTTATGTATGTGCTAGTATGTGACGTAGTTGTGTATTACATACATGCCCCCGTAGTTTGGAATGGACGTGCCATTAACTTCTCAGCAGCCATCGACCAACCACCAACGGGGATGCCCCGGAAGCCTACTACTATACTGTACTGGTACGAAGTAGGCTTCACCGCCTCCATCCCCCCAGCCGAATGCAGCAAAGCAGATGACCACCTACCCCCGTCAAGGCATCGCCCTTTAACCCTTCGATTCCTCCTCTCCTTCTCTTACTTCACCTACTTCTACTTATTTCACTTTGCCTTTCCAACAAAGCTCTTCTCATCATCATTACTTTCTTCCATCTCCATCCCATACTCGCCTCTCATTCAACTAACCCCATCCAGGAAGGTTGATTCTTATCACTGATCTATCCTTTCTCATCACTAGCGTGCCCGCTTCCTTATCTCTAGGGGCATGTTGAGCAACCTCAAGTGATTTCATCATCTAGGGAACCTTAAAAGCATCATGTCGACCCCTGCATCCCAGGCTACTGCCGTCAATCCGAGTACCTTAATCACGGTGAAGGTGCTTTACAATGACAATACTCGTCGCTTCAAAATCCCTTTGAAAGAGCTTGAAGCTCGTGTTTTCCCCCAGAAGGTGTGTCCCCACCCTAGCTCCGACCGGAGCTTACACTCTTCCTCTGTGTGGTGTAGATCTTCTTTACTCTGAGAATTCCCACCTTTTTACGGCTTCCATCTTAAGGGGTCTAAATTCCTAGTCTAAAATGAAAAGAAATAAAAGATTTGCCTCTCCACTGAGTTACTAAATCTTCCAGCGTCATTACTGATGTGATTCTCGTATATAGCTCCGCCAACTTCTTGGCATCCCAGCAGATGTCAACGTCACTCTTGAACGTTTGTCTGACAGCGCCGGTCGTTATATCCACCTGGACAGCGAAAACAATGCTGTCTACAAGCAACTCTACCGCGCTGCAAAGGCCAAACTGAAGCTGCGAATTAAGGTTACGGAAGTTGACAATACCGCCTCTCAATCACCATTGCCCACAGAAGATTCTGAGCACCAGGATCAGGTGAGATGCAGCTACCTTCAAACAGTATTGAGCTCTCCGCTCCCTGAAGGCTCAGCTAAAGCTGTTTCCGAACCACCACGGGGTGCTGCGGAGCCTACTCCAACTGAAGCCGAGGTCATACAATGGTCTAATACGGGTGTCGTAGCTCCCGAGCCCCAATACCAAGACTTTAGCTCGGGCCCAGATAACCTCAATACTCCCGTGGTCTCTCATAAATCTCCCACAGGTGTATTTTGCATCGACTGCAATCACTGTGGTCTGTCTATTCCTAATGAACACTACCACTGCAGTATCTGCGATGATGGTGATTATGACTTATGTCTCCATTGTGTGGACTCGGGGGTTACCTGTCCAAATGAGGACCACTGGTTAATCAGACGCATTGTGAAAGATGGCATTGTCACCAACAGCACCACAGAGACAGTTGCTCCTCGCAAGCTTCAGGTTGAAGCCCCCAAGGAAGCCCCCGAGAAGGTCGAAAAGACACCAGAGCTTGTCCAAGAAGCCGTCTCTAGAGACACCCCAAAGACTTTACCAGTCGCTCCTGAAGTCCCTGTTCACTTGGAAGCCCGTATTTGCAATGCTTGTCTCAAGGGTATGTTCACTTTCTCGTCTTTCTACCCCTCGACCTCCCTTTATGTCGCAGCTCCTAACGCATATTATCCATATATTAATGAGACGCAGAGTTTAACGAAACTAAAATCGTCACTTGCCTTCAATGTAAAGACTATGATCTTTGTATCACATGCCTTCTGAAGGATGCCCATGGTCACCACCCAGCTCATAACTTTTCTCTTCTTCACGATGGGCCTTTCTGTCTGAAGAATTTAGTTCTGTCACGCTGCAAACCTGGACGTCGCTATCAACATGCCGCCATCTGTGATGGCTGCGAGAAGGTGAGTCATATGGCTCGCAAATTTATTCCTATAAGCTAACACGTCTTTAGAATGTCGTCGGTGTACGCCACAAGTGCCTCACTTGCCCTGATTGGGATTATTGCTCTGAATGTTTTGCAAATGCGTCGGAGACTCATCCCGGTCATCGATTTGCTCCACTTTATGAAGCCATATCTGAGCCATCTCAGGCTCATGATGTCCACTATGGTATCTTCTGTGATGGGCCCCTTTGCAAGAACAGAGCAGTCCCTGGATATATAAGTGGGGTCCGTTACAAATGCTCTGTGTGCTACGATCTTGATTTCTGCGCCAGTTGTGAGGCGCTTCCGACCAATACGCATAACCGAACTCACCCAATGGTCATGCTCAAGACTCCTGTTCGTGATGTCACTGTCAGTACACTCCAAGAGGATAGATTCGGAGGGTCTACAGTCACCCTCGGTGATCGTGCTCAAAAGTCCTCATCAAATCAAGCCATCAGTTCAGTGAAACCCCAAGCCACTATCCCTGATGTGCCCGTGAAAGAGGAATCGGAGGTGCCACAAGGCAGCGAGCCCGTGAAGCAGGAATCTCCACTCTCTAAAGAGCAGCCAAACAAAGCCGAAAAGCCCACCAATAATGCGGCTTCCGGATATGACGCCTTATTCGTGCGTGACACCATACCTGACAATACCATTATGTCACCGAACGAGGTATTCCATCAGACCTGGACGCTCTATAACCCCGGCCCACTAGCGTGGCCTGCTGGAAGTGACGTGCGCTTTGTAGGGGGTGATTCAATGTTCAATGTTGATACCAACCACCCCTTGAGCCTCGACTCTGTATCTGCTGCTATGGAAAGCACCAAGTTGGCAGAGCCACTGGAGTCCGGCCAGAGCGCCGACTTCATTGTAACACTGAAAGCTCCCAGCCGGGTAGGTACTGCCATCTCGTATTGGCGACTGAAACTTCCAAATGGCATGCCTTTTGGCCATAGACTCTGGTGTGAAATCCAAGTCCGGGAGGATTCATCATCTTCTATCAAGGGCCCATTCGGCTTGGAGTCGGAGGGAAAGACCAGCCCGGGACGCACAGAAAGTCAAATGATCTTCCCTAAACTAGAGAAGGAGTCTCCTGAAGCAAGTGCCCACGAAGGGGGGATTGTAGCACCCGTGGCCCCCTCTGTATCCAACCCGTCTGAGCAAGATATTCTGGAAGATGTGGAGAGTCTCTCTTTGGGTGATCATGAGACAGAGAACGGATTCTTAACTGATGAGGAGTATGATATTTTGGACGCCAGTGACCAAGAATATATGGATGCCAAGTCACGCGAGTGATTTTTGGGCCTTGCTATCCGTTGGTACCATCACGGCTATGCACTGATCTCGGAGGGTTTTGTCTTTTGGGAAGGAGGAGTTGGTCAGGTAAGGATGAAAACAATTTGCAGTAGTGTGTTTGGCAAAACGAAAATCTGAAAGCCAGCCTGGAAAATTTTATCTTTCTTTTACCCCTTCAATTGTCTGATTTAATTTCGCGTGCGACTATTCTAGGGATAATAATACTGGATCTCCTCTAAACTATTCTGAAACTGTCCAATCTCGAGGAATGGCAAGAAAGAAATGAATTATGTTTTCTTGGTAGACGACCGTGCCCGGAGGTAGACTAACTAACCGCCATTTTTTCCTCAATGCCGTGAAGGTTGTTTTTTTTTTTTTTGTTTTTTTTTTTTTCATTCCCTCATTCTCCACTATATCGCTTGAGCTACATTCCGAGGTTCTTTTTCGGCTCAAAGCAAGCAACGTCCTGTTGATTTGTCAATTATCTCAGTTCCGCTCCACTCTGACCTGTCTTGTACAGTCGGTAGGTCCTCTGGATGGAGTACATTGTTGTTGATCCCCTCCCTTGAAAGGGCCGGTGGGCCCATAAATGCTCGCCATCCCCCAGTGTTATCCCGACGTGCTCATCGAAGAATCGCACCTTCCGGCCACAAGCTATATATACATAGTCATATTGTATTGGGGAATGCTGCCACCGTTGCCATCCTGCTGTTCTCCTCTGCTGGCCTGTCATACTTGGTACTCCGTTCTGTCGAGATAAATCCTTTAAGGCATATCACCATCATGGGAGGTTTCCTCAATCTTGCTATCCTCGCCATTTTGGTGGCAACACTCTATGGCCCTGTATACCGACAGCTGACTTTGCTGGGGGTGCTCCGCAAAGCTACCCACGAAGTTAGATTGGCAGAGCAACGGACCTTCCACAGAATCGAGGACACGATGCAATGTGAAGATCTACATTACTACACGCCTTCCCACCAGATTTTCACGGCCTGTGAAGATTCCATTCTGCCTCGATTCAAGTGGTTCCCTCCCTTGGGAAATTTTGAGCAGCCGGTAGAGTCGACTGGGTCCATCCATGTCATTGATCCCACGGTAAGCTTATCTGTATCCTTCGCTCTTATGGTATCGAATTAAACCAGAAGTGCCCCACTTAGACCATGAAATCGACACGTCTAGCTTTCGAAAACTTCGCTGCTCCCTTGATCACTCATGGGATTGAAGTCCTGGAAGACCCTGACAGACCCGATGCTGTCTATATCTTTGCCGTGAACCATTTACCGAACAAGACGTATTACCAGGCCGGCCCACATTCCCAGGAAACCCCGAAGGCAAGCTCGCAGGTTGAACTCTTCCATCACGTTCTGGGAACTAAGACCATCCGGCATGTGCGCTCAATCAGACATTCATTGATCGTTACCCCAAATGACATCATTGCCGAGAGCCCTCTCTCCTTTTATGTTACTAATGACCACTTCTACCGGGAAGGCCTCAAGCGGCAAATCGAGGATATTTACCCTGCAGCCAAGTGGTCTAGCATTGTGCACGTTCATCTAGACAGCCTTGAGTCAGAGGATGCAGAAACGGGCGTCGATGCTAAAGTGGCGCTGACCGGATTACAAAACAACAATGGTCTTGGGCATGGCCAATCAAAGGAGGAAATACTCATCTCTAATGCCATCGGTGGTATCATGTATCGGGGCCGGGCAAATCCTGAAACCGGCAATATCTCTATTGTGGACGAGGTTCATCTCGACAGTACTATCGACAACCCGAGCTATTATATGGATCCATACCGTGCTTCTGATGGCAATGATGCCAGTGGCTACGTGCTTGCAGGGCTACTACGGGCCATCGATCTACCTAAGAATCATGCCGATCCAAATGCTAAGGATGGTGTTATGGTATGGTATACACGCCCCAAAGCTGCAAAGGAGGCAGGGGGTGCCGTGGAATGGGAGACTCGCCTGATATTTGAAGATGATGGAACAAACATTCGGTCGAGTAGCGCAGCATTGCTAGTCTCCATTGAGCCGAAGCCCCAAGAGAAGAAGAAGGCGTGGCTGTTCGTAACTGGGTTTATCTCAGAGAGTGTTATTGCTGTTGAGGTCTTGCTGTAATACTTTAAAGGGAGGATACCACGGGGAATGTTTACTAAACTAAATAATTATTCAGTGACAGGAAGACATAGAACATGACTCAAGGATAAATGGTTAGCCATGCAGATACTCAAAAGCAGTGCAGCGCTATTGTTTAAAGTGGATTCAATTCATTTGCTTCAGAGCCTTCACAACATCTTCAGTGTTCATCACGTCAGCGAACTCGCCGTCTAGACTAGCTAGTGAGACGGCATGGACAGTCTCAGCATCAAACCCCCCCTTTGCCCAAGTTGCCGTAGCATCCGCAACGAGTATGATGCGGCCCCGATCCACGTGGGCCTTGTTATGTATGCCATCTTCTGAGCCCAGTGTCAGGGGCCCGTCGGGATATCGGTCTACGACCCCCAAGTTCGCTGCCATGCGTACTGTGGTAGATACGCAATGGTCCGTTGTTAGACCAGCAAAGAGAACCTGCCGAATCCCTCGAGTACGGAGATGCGCTTCCAGGTCGGTCCCTATAAAGGCTGAATTGACACTCTTCCACATTACTACTTCAGAACCGTCAGATGCCGGCTGAGCGACATCAAGTGGCTGGATACCGTTTCCGGGGTCATCGTGGTGGAGAGGGGAATTTGGGGTAGTTGACGAATGGAAGATGTGGATAATTTCCTTGGCGTTCCCCCCGCTTGTTGTGTTCTGGATGGCGGCTCGAAAGGCCTGAATGAGAGATAGGATGTTATCCTCGTAGGACGGATTTGATCGGGAGGTTCCCCAGTACGTTGGGTGAGTGAAGGCTGCTTGGTTGTCAATGAGCACCAGTGCCGTGGGGAGGTTGAAGTCAAGAGACATCTTGCTGATGTTGAATACTAGGTATAGAGATAGATCTGGGTTTTGGTGGACTGACTGGGTGAAAGAAATTAATCTCAATTATAAATCAATCATTGGAGGGTGAGTCATTGCTGTCATCTTTGGCCATGACTAATACCATCATTGCGTCGAATATTATTTCCCAAGAGAATGGGGATGAGAGATCTTTTTTGAAAGCCTGTTACGAGGGTGACATTGGCAAAGTAACATGGCTTAGTGCCTCGGCGCCTAGGGTGGTTTTTTTTGGGGGGGTGAAATTGAATGCATGCCCTAGGCATCAAATCAAACAACACCCAGTTGACGTCCCTGTCCTCAGGATCACATCAACAACCCCCAAAGAGCAACCAATTCCTGCCCCTCGACGCTTTGGGAGAATGTCATCCTCTCTCGGCGCCCATAAGGCCCTCATCGCTCGATCCCATCCACTATTCTCTACACCTCTTCCTCTCTCCTCAGCTCTTCCACGGTGCCAACTTCGACGACAATATATCTACCTGACGTCTCGTGGCCACGCTTCATCTTCCAAAACTCATGCTCGTCCATCATCCTCCGCCCAGCCAGCCACCTCCAGGGTCCCATCTACATCTTCAACTGCAACCACATCTCTCGCAAACGATGTCAACCCACCACCCAGCACTCGCCCGGCCGATCTCAACCTTCCTGACGCGGTGTCGCGTTCCGCCGCGACGGCCGATAAGCTAAAACGCTATATCGCAATGGGCCGCGCATACCTTTCCTTCTATAAAACTGGCCTCAAAAATGTCTACCATAACTATCGTGCCTCATTGCCAATCCGTCGCTCGCTCGGCCTTCCCGTCTACCTCCCTACCTCTCCACCACCTGCTCCACCATCGTCCAGTTCTCAGGGCCAGAAGAGCACTACATTTCGCACGGCAATCGAGTCTGTCAAGCTCAGCCGCTCTAGCTTCCAATTGGCGCGTCGCGCCGCCTACGATGTCCGGCGCATGATTCCTTTCACACTCATTCTCATCGTCTGCGGGGAGATGACCCCTTTGGCTGTCCTAGCCTTCGGGAACGCCGTCACGCCGTTCACCTGTCGTGTCCCGCGACAGCTGGAGAAAGACCGCATGCAGCGGGTGACCCGGAAACGCGCCGCTTTAGCCGCGCAGCAGGCGGCCACGAGCGGGTCTGTCACGCCGCCTGCTGCCGGATCGGATCTGGAGCTAGACCTTCTGGTTCGAATGTATACGAACCTGGAATGGATTGAGAGTGCAAGTGCCGAGGAAATCCTGCGCGCGTGTGCGGTGCTGAATTTGGCCAAGACGCATACGAGACCTTCCGGGTTAGTGTCGCTGTATCGGGCGAGGCTGCGGCGGTATGCAGATTACTTGTCTCTGGATGATCAGTTGATTAGACGCTGTGGGGGTGTCCGAGCGATGGAGGGTGTAGAGGTCAGGCTTGCCGTGGAGGAGCGCGGTGGTGTTGGTGTGACCGAGGGTAAAGAGGGCTGGGACGCGGAGAGGGACGAGAGACGCTGGCTGGAGAAATGGCTAGAGAGGAGGTAGGTTCTCTCTTTTCATGGTCTATTATATGTACTATACTGTAGATTCGATTTTGCCTCTGTAAGCTAGCGAGTCTGTTTCATAAAATATAGATGCAGATACCTAGACGCAAAAACCCCCTATGATGGGTTTACTTCTCAAACTATGGCCCTATCTCGCAACATGCATCAAAAGAACACCGACCTGTTGTTGCAATGAAGGAGGATAAGTGTTTACTGTAAAATCATGTCATTGATTCTTGATCGCCCCGAACATTCGCTATACGCCGCATTCCCTCTGCATAACGCTTGTATACATACTATCACAGAAATCGTATATCCACATACAACGGAGTGAAAAATGGTATCGTGTGCAAATATCCTGATATTAAGGGGTGGGGGAGGAAACATAATAGTAGTAGTAATAGTAATAGTAATAGTAATAGCCTTGCTAATTCTCACCTTCCCGCCACCTGTGCTGCGTTACGGACTTGCTTAGCCCAGCGTAATCCGCAACTGTTGCAGAGGTCGCGCTCTCCACTAGGTCCGCGACGCCATTCTGGGGTTTTTTTGGTCTGACACATGGAACAACTTTTCTCTGCTGATGCAGTGCTCTGCTTGCGTTTCCGCTTTTTTCTGCGGGTAAGCAATTTCTGCAGCTCATCGGACAGCGTTCGGTTCTGCTTTTCTAGTTCTCGAAGCTCAACTTGCCAACTTGAACTTCTCGTTGGCACCAGCTCGGTGAAAAATGGGAGCTCTTGAACCTGGGGGTTCGTTTGTTTGCCGGATGCCAATAGTCTTTGCCCCGCTATGCCAGAAGCACCTGCACCTGAATGACGATGAGTATTCAAATCCATCAAGTTTCTGCTAGGCGCGGGCACAGAATCTGACTCCTCACTGCCCCCCTGCGGGGGTTTTGGAAAACTAATCTGGGCCACAAGGAATGAGGGTCTAATGCCTTCTTTGGTATCTCCTGGGTACAGAGTGGTCTGTGCTGGCAGCATATGGCCCTTTTTGTGGCGAATTTTATGGCTGAAAGTGGCCCGATGGCCCGTACGAGCCACTCCAAGAGCCCTCTGTGCTCCCACCCGTGAATCCATCAGATCTTGTAAACTCTTGCCAATCAGCTCATCAGGCATACGACCCAGCACTGGGCGCGCCCTCGAGGTCATGAACAGAACAATCCCGGACTTTGACAGTTTGACCCATACATCAGTTTCCGTCAAGCTACCCTGTCCTATGTTTGCAATATGGTCGAGACAGTATACGGGGCGAGGCCTTCCGACAAGGACCATGAACTGCCGCCCTCGTTCTCCCATGCGCCATGAACCACGACTCTCAAACCAGATATATCCGCTGTGTTTCTTCCGTATCCTAAACACGACACTAACCGGGTCAGTGGTGGTGCAGGCCCGTAGGTCCCGGATGACTGGACCGATATCACTAGGATGGCAAACTGCCGACAGTGTTTTGCCCACCAGTTCAATTGGCTCGTACTCCAAAACCTTTCGGCACGATGGGGACAAATAGAGAAATTCGCCTTCCAGGGACAGAGCATGTATTACGTCATCTGTGTTCTCAACTAATACACGATCCAGATAACTTCTATAGGTCAGCGTCGAATTATTGAGACTCTTCAGGATGGTTGACACCTGGTCAACCGTGAACCAAGTGGCTAAGTCGGGGTGCGATCGATATATGTCAGCAGGTGGTACGATATAATTTGGCAATCGGCTCCGTTGATAGTTGATCGTATAAGTACCATCTGTACAGCCCAGTCAGCTTGGTCAGCTGGACCCAGATAGGCTTGGATCTTACTCGAATTCCTCCTCGTGACGGCATCGGGCGTCTCAACGAGGTCAACCTGAAACCCCACATAAAAGCGATATTCCTGGGAGCTCCAGCGAATGGGAATCATCGTGATCAGATTCATAAATGGCTGCCCACCCTTCCGGTAGTTGATGAGACTGGCCTGGATCTCCGTTCGGTCCTCGATTGTAGACCGCAACCGCGAGGTAGTTTGGTCATCGACAAAAGTTCGCTTCACCCCTTTTTGAACTACACCCTCTGGCCCCTGAAGAAACCGGCAGTTTTGACCCACGATCTCCTGCTCTGTATAGCCGGTAAGTCTTTCAAAGGCTTCAGAGACATAGATAATTGGATGGTCGTTTTGAGTTATATCGCAAAGTACAAACGCGCATGACAAATCGACTGCGCCGATATTGATTTTAGGATTCGGTCTCGACACTACCTCGGCCTATCAAACAAGAAAGAAAGAAAAATCAATGGGTGAAAGTCAGACGATTCAACGTTCTATTTGACGGCTTGGCTGCAGGGTTCGAGTGGTAAACCTACCAAGACGCCCATTATATCGAAGCCGCTACTTGAATAGATGCTGGGATATTGTGAATTCTCCCCGGCTGCCGACTTGGGATGAGGTGGTAGAGGGGCTTTCGGACGTTATCTTGCATTAGTCATATTGCAACGGACGCAGACATCAGGGGGGCGTATTTGGGTTGGAGCAAACCTACCCTTTGTTGGGGGTGGCCGTTTAGGTTGAATAAAGCGATGAGATGGCGCGGGACCCGACGACTGGACTCCTCGGGTTCGCCTCCGTTGAGAGGTCTGACCTGTAGGTTGAGGGAAACTACTTGTAGTAGTCGAGGGTTGTCCGTGAAGCGTTCCCGTTAGCTGCACCGCAGTGGCATGGCTATGCGGTGCCTGGTATGGATTCAAAATGGGCCCGCGTGCTTGCATTGTGGAATAAGCCACCGGGGGATTCAGATTCATGGGCTGCGATGGCACGCATGTGTCTTGGAAAGCTAGCGATTGCTGTCCTTGGAATTCTTCCAGTGGCATGGCGGGGAACGGAGCTTGAAAGGTATTGTAGGCAAACGGATTATCTGGATTTATAGCCGTGGGGATTGAACCTGCAAGGGCAGAAAGTGGATCGTATAAGAGCATCGCATTAGACGTTCGGTTTCCGAGGTTCTCAGCGGGCATGGGATGATGCTCCGGTAGATCCAAAGATAGCCCCGTCGTGTGTGACGGGAAGACGAACGAAGCACTGTCCGCAACCAGGTCTGGCATCGGTGATTGATAGGCAAAACTAGCTGTATGAATCTGCTCCGGCGTGGTGAAGGGCACCATTGCCGGGGCATAGTGATCACTAGAGGATGGAGGATAGTCCACTCGGTGGTCGGACGCAGATGCCGTATACGGTACATCGTAGTAACCGTCACTGAACCCTTCCATGGTACAGCTAATATCCTTGAAGACAGTGCTCGATCGATTCGGCTCAACGGTTTAAACCAATGAGGATGGCGCATCGACGTAGGCTGGTCGATGCGATAAGGGATAAAAGACCACCGCGCGTATTCAAGACGTCTATATATAAAAACCCCAATAATGAATTACTCCGACGATCACAGCACCAGTCCCAGGATTAGAGAGGAGAAAGAAGAATTGTACGATGGGAACGACTTTCGGACGCTTAATATGAGACCAATTTAATGATGATATCTTACACTAACAGGGGGGGGTGGCTGGCTGTGGAGGCCAAAAGCAACGAGAGACTTTAAGCGAATTGATTTGGCATCGGGTAATGAGCTATGTCAGAAGCTAAACGCCCAGGTAAGGGCCACAGGTAGTGAAGTGAAATTGATTATATACGACGACAGTTGACAGAGATGGTTTTCCTACGGCCGTCGATGTCGACATGCAAGTGCGGGCCGTAACAAGCGAGATCTTACCAATAGGAGGGGCTTGTTGAGGCAGCAATAAAATGATGTGTCAAAAAAAATAAAAATAAAAATAAGAAGACAAAAGGCAAGAAAAGAAAACAAGAAAAGGAAAAGGAAAAGGATCCAAGGCCACCTAAGCAGGCTTTTGTGATGGATCACGTAGTGAGATTGGGGAGAGAGAGGGACAGAGTGGAGTGGAAATCAAGGTCAAATTCAGAGGGTTGAGGTGTAAAAGCAATTTCTTTATATTAATTACATAAATGTCTGTGGAAAACTCCAGGAAGGATTCGGAGATACAAAGCACAATTCACGTGATGAGATCATGGTTCGAGAATATTATCCAGTCAATGATGGAAAATAGTATCGACTTTGTTCAAATCAATCAATCAATTGTATGGAAAGTAAAGTAACAATGAGGCGGCCCCATTCAAAGTCAACTTGACTCCGTGCGGGCCTGCTAATCGGGGGCAAATTCAACAACCGTCTCAGTTTCGGCATCATTATTGGCTCTTTGGGGGAAAAAATGAATTGTCACAATGCAATGCATCCCTACTATGTTTCGGTACATATACATTGTTCTGGGTACTTGGCTCATACATTCCGATGTGCTCTATGGACGTTGAACTCAATTCCACTAGATATGGTGCCGGCATTGCATTGATATCAAACTTTATTAATAAACTTATAGTCTTGCCCCTTGAAACATCGTGCACTTACACTTCATTTTCTTACTTCTGGGGGGTTCACTCGAACTTCCATATTCCCCCCTCAAGTTCATCATAATTGATGGGGTCATTCGTTTACAATTCATTCATAGCAAGCTCAACCGCCTCTCTTGGTTTAGTTTGATCGCCGCCGCTCATTTACTCTCTCCTTTCTTTTCTCCTTCTCTCTCTCTCTCTCTCTCTCTCTTTTTTTTTTTTTAAACTCCCGACGCCCCTCTCCTGACTGAGGAACAACATTTATCTGTTTCGAGACCAAGCCAATCCTTTCAATAACCGTGTCTTACACTTGTCTCAAATTAATTCGTCTTCTCAAAAGTTTCAGCCTCTTTCAACCGATCGGGCTTATTATTCTACACCTTTTTAAAAAAAAAGTTCAATAAATGCCACTTGCCGCGTAGATTGACCCACTGTTGCAACTCAAGAAATGGCAGACGCGCCAAACAAAATCACCATCACTATATGTGGAGATGGTGGATGTGGTATGTTGTGCAATACTTTCATACTTCCTGTTTCTTCCTGGAATCCCCCTTCCTCGCGCCCTCTGGTGTGAGGTAGAGATCCTTTGTATATTCGCGACCGGACTGCGGGTTGAGGTTGGAAGCTGTTGTCTATCGTCTTGCACCATGGAGTCTTGACTAATCTAGTCCGCTATATAGGAAAATCGTCCATCACCCTCCGACTAGTACGCAGCCAATGGATTCACGAGTAAGTCTCTGCTAGGTCCGCCTTCCTATATCGGACAATCTAGGATATCAGATGAGTGTCTTGATCAACCAGACTGATCCCATGCAACCTGTTTAGGTACGATCCTACTATCGGTAATCCACCACCCTTGTCTGTCCATCCTTGATTCGACAACATGGCCCTTCTAACATCGAAATCGTTCGTTGGGAACTGTAGAAGATTCGTATTCGGTGACACGAAATGTGGATGGCATTCCCTACTTCTTAGCGATCACCGATACCGCTGGTCAGGAAGAATATCGCGGACTATGGGCGGCCTCCAACCTAAAATCAGACGCTTTCCTTCTCGTCTACGACATCACCAATGCTTCGAGTTTAAGCGCGCTGGATTATTTCATGGAGATGATTGATATCGAGGCCGAACAACGAGTAGAAGACAACCAGCGCTTGTTGAAGGAATTGGGAAGCAGTGCACAAGGCTTAGAAGTGGGCATGCCTCCCCCTGTCAAGATCATCGCCGGAAACAAGTGCGACCTTAAAGAAACGCGGGTTGTCGCTGCTAAAGAAGGCCTGGAATATGCTCGGAAACATGGTTGTGGTTTCATGGAAACAAGTGCAAGAGAGATGGTCAACATCGAGGAAACATTTGCCCGTATACTTCACCCCTTTCGAAAAGCTTCCTGTGCAGAGGCTAACTGTCCCATAGTTCTAGTGCGCCGTGTGGTGGAGGCCCGTCAGCAACATTACCAGAAGGACGTACAAGCCACCCATTTGCTACAAACTGCAGGGTCTTCGCCTGCAAAAAATCCCACTGCTACCGGTCAAAGCAAAGGCGCTGCTTTGAAGTCCACTAACAAGGAACGCTCACTTTTTCGGTCTTTTTGCTGTGGGATCTTCCGTGGAAAGGAACGACCTAGTCAAGGCCAGGAACAAACAGATGCGATCAAGGACTCCGTGTCGGGACATGGGGCATCATTAAATTCGACGGCGCCGCGCTTGTGGAGGCGTTTGAGTTGCTGGTAGGCTCGCAGGGTGTGTTAGTGTATAGGTCTATTCCTGTTCTTGCTCCCGTTGTTGCTTTTTTTTTTTTTTTTTTTTTTTTTTTTTTTTTTTTTTTTTTTTTTTTTTTTTTTTTTTATAATTCTGTGTACTTTGTCCATGTTCAATCTTCTTATACCCCTTCAGCTTCGTCTGATTGCTACATTGCGAGACTAACGCTGGCACAGCTCTATACAATTTTGTATATAATTTTTCTTTTTCTTCTTCTTCCTTTTCTATTCTTCGTTCATCCCTATTCCTCTGCTAGCTGAAACTTCCAGTGCTAGGGTGGATAAGAGGGTGAGGCGAAAGATAAAACACAAATGGGGAGCAATGTTTAGGAATAGGTCACTAGGGCCATACGAGATCCTTCAACTTGGCATGCAGAAGGCCAAGGAACAATATCAACCTACCTTAACATACTCGTCAGTTAACATGCACCTTTCGAGAATCCAACCAGAACTGGTGGGCGATGGTAGGAACCATCTGGCTAAGTGGTGGGCCGAATGAAGACGACCAAATGACGCCAACATGTCATCGCTCCAGGTTTGAATAATATAGATTTGCTCTATTGCGCCCGACTCACTATATAGACAAACGAGCTTGGTTGTCTAGAGCCAAGGTAAACCCGTGAACCTGGGCGCAATGCAACATGAACCAACGAACCAGCTGTCTCATTTCAAAAGTCCTTGGGTCATTGATCATACGGTAAAAAAAAAAGTCTATCGCTGATAGGATCAAAACAATGGCGCAAGGATGAGGTCAAATGCGAGCGAGGATAGAAGGTTTTTCGAGACCGATCACCGAGAAAACAGCGATTGACATAAGCGTGATACTGGCATGATTTCACTTTGGTATAATTCAGCCCCCTTTTGTGTTTTCTTCACACTCCAGGCCCTCTTATTACTTTTCCTGTTTCGGTCTAGTTGTCACTGAGTGGACACCTTTTATGATTTCACACTTTTGAACAGGATGTCGAATCCAAAGGGGAAAAGGGTGAGTCTACGAATCATCATCTCTGAATTTCCATATTCATGGTTCTCGCGTCGTGTGCCAATTTGCCAACGTCATTGACTCTTAGTGGAACAACTAAATAATAGATACGGCACCATGACCCGTGAATACACCTTTCTTCTATGTTTGATCTTGGTGGATAGCATAGTGGGATCACTAGGTAAATGAACGGGGCTTAGAAAAGAAAATAGAAAGAGAATCAAATAAAAAAATATATATATAAAAATAAAATATAATAAAAAAAGGAAAAGGAAAATTCCTGAAACCAAACGGAAACGGAAAATACCTCATTTTTACCTTTTTAGTAATCTGTTACTATGACTTGTGCTCGACCACTCGCCCTCCCGGATGGAGCTATCAATGCAAGTAGTTAAGTGTGCAACAAGTGGCAATGATCGTTTGGGGGCCCGTCTTTTGTTAAGCTTTTGGGAGAATCATCCGAGTTTCCAGGGTTGGGCTCGTGATCATAGACGGGCACTAAATGGCTAGAGGGGGGGAGCACATTTCGATAACATTACTAAGTAGGTCCGCCGTACACTTTAAGACCCAAAAAGACCAAATCCTCCGGGTTGAACTGTTCGGCATGCGTTTGCCGAGAGAAGGTGGAAATGGTGATCAAAGAGAAACTCCCTCCTGTTGTGCCGTAATGCCGTTTTATGCACCAAGTAGATGTCATAGTACTTCAGTAGTACAGTATTATTTGCAGGGGTAACTATATGTATACTCTGTAATATTAATAGTAAGTATACCGACTTATCTCCGTATGGAGCAGTGTGTACATTGGTGAAACCAAAAGAGGTAAAATCTGGATGTTGAATCTGATTATATCCGGATGAAACTATCGGTCAGAATGGCACCAGTTCCTGATGCCTAAAAAACCCAGGCAGGATTGGCTACAAATTACAACTTTCTATTAAAAATTTGACGGAGAACGGAGGTCTCAATGCGAGTCGGATATACGGAGTCTGAGCAAAAAATACAGCCCGAACTTGAGAAGACAAGAACCTTGGCATATTTGGGAGGAAAAAAAAAAAAAGAAAACAGGTAGAATCAAAACGAAGAG